>DWGR01000180.1:0-29308 GCA_018247715.1 Heliconius burneyi
ATGAAGCGTGTGCGACGTTGCCGCTTTGACAGGTAAGTGTGTGAGTGATAATATTACACTTTACAAATGGTGTTTTTTTTTTAAACGATTATTTTATTATTTATTTTGTTTGAAAAAATAACTTTTTTATTTTTGGGAATTATTTTTTTTCTGAATTATATTAGGCTTGTATAGAGTAGTTAAAACTGTGGTTTCATTAAAAGTGGTGCGTTCAATTCCACCCTGTATTTTAGTTATAATTGAAGCACTGAGAAGTGGTTACGCTTATTTCTTTTATTGCAATTTTTGCACCTTTCCAGCTAGACTAGGAGAATGTTAGTTAAGGATAGGAAGATAAGACTTTTATTTCAGAGACTTCAGACCTTTGTCCACTTTCCGCAGAATTATGCAGGCATTGCGTGCTTAGTGCCGGAACTCAATGCCGCTCTTTGCCTCGACTTAAGAGCGAAGAAATGAAAATATCCTCTCGTGGGAATCGAACCCGCTTCCAGTCGATTTTTCCATCACACTTTATGCTTTTGCGCCACAACTGGCTTCAAATAATTTATTCCCATTAATTAATTACTGACGAGTTAACTAAAATATCTTAAGATCAATAAATCATGCGGTGCATGATAATCAAGTGGTTGTTTTTGTTCCCCCTCGCCTGTCTCCAGCAGATCTTGGTAAATAGCTAAACAAATGATCGACAAGACAAATTGCTAAGTGGTAAAATGGGAACAGCCTTTGCATTTTATTAAGCTCTACCCCTCATACTTAAGCTTCGTTAATCCTTCAAGTTTGCTTTTATTTTAATAATTTCATAAGATGATGAATCTTCCTTTTATATTATTATTGATAAGAATCTGAATCAGGCCGTCGTGGTGCAGAGGTATTAGAGTGTGTATATAATGCGCCGGTTGTAGATTCGACCTTGGGGTCGAAAGTAAACGAACTTTTTATTTAAATTCATATTTCCGGTACTTGTATTGAGGCAAAAGCGCGGCGCGGAGTTGCGCCACTCAGCACGCAATGCCTTCAGAACTTGGCGGAAAGTAGGGAATGGAGTGTCTTAACTCTATGTTCCCTCTGCCTACCCTACTGTTTGCGAATACAGCGTGAAGCTGATGTAATTTTGAATATTATTATTGATAATAATCTACCTAAATTCAGCGGAAAGTGGGGACCGCAGTGTTTTAAAATTAGCTTCCTTCTGCCTAGTGTTTTCATTTGTTCTAAAGTGGGGAGTAGAGTGTCGTAACATGAGGCTCCTTCTGCATTATTACCCTGTTGCAGCGGGATACAGCGTGAAGCTGACAAAAATAAAAATATAATTTCACTTAATAATGATGTATTCAGCTACCATGAATAACTGTGTTATACTATATAATAACAATATACTTAAATACACAATTATGACGAAAACTACACTACAACGGCCACGCTTTATTACTACGGAAACCGCTTCATCATAATACAAGTAATATTTCAAACGGCGCCGGACTTCATTTATGTGATCAGTTATTCATCTGTGTTACAAAGTACTATAATTTCTACTTAATTATCTAATTGTTGTATATTGTTTACAACAATTACTGTATCACTATATCTGTTTTTAATCTATATTATTTTCTTTTTTTTTTAGTTTCAAGCTGTATCCCGCACAAAGCATGGTAGGCAGAGGGAGCCTGGGAACATAATGTTAAGACACTCCTATCCCATTGAGACACTTCCATTCTGTACTATCTGCTGAATACTGAAGTCATTGCGTGTTGAGTGGCGTAACTTAATGACGCGCTTTGATTCGTTACTTATGTTGTTTTATCTATAGCCAGGTAAATGAGATAGAAAGGGTTACTTTTATGTAATATATTCTTGCATATCATCTAGATCAATCAAAATAAATGTAATTTCAAAAGATTAAAGCAATTACCTATACATATATAAATATTCGATTCATTTAATTATTTTGAATTCGATTTTGATATTGGATTATTCGTTTCGATTAACAGTTATTTTACAAAGAATAATATAAATCTTAACCCAAATCAATAATTTCACATTTAAGGCTGTATTCGAACGAGTACATTAAATTAGTCATTGACATTAACACATTATGACTGTCATTCAAATCTGTTTATTATTATCATGTAGTTCAAGCGGGCAAAGCCGCTGGCAGGCCGTTAGTTTATAATAAAGATATATTATTTTAGAAAAAAAAACCAAGAAAGCCTTAAACGGATCGCTATCCGCTATATTTAGATATAATCTCTTTGTTTTGCGTTGTAAGCACCTTAGCTACAAGTTGGCTGAGTGGGACTAATTACTAACTGAGAATGTTGGCAGGCTTTAATATTGTACTACATATTACAGAGATAAGATTATATTCTAAGACTTTTAGAAGTAAATATTAAAGTATTTATTGTTAACTTGACTAAGACGTTATCGCTCTATTATAATCTACATACATTTGATAATATTTTTAGTCAACATTTAAAATTAAGGCATCCCCAAGGCAAACTGGATATTTAATCCATACCTTTAACGTGACCCCAGAAGATGCCAATAAATTTCTTATCGATGGGTGGCAGAACATGAAGGTCATTCATGATAACCAAACCGACAAAAGGACAAGAATTGCAATACATTACTCATATATTTTGTCCAAAATAAGTGAATAAAGGTAAAACACTTGAAGAAATATATCATGAAAATAAGTAACGCTATTTAATCATAGAAAGAGCTACAGCAAACGGGCTCTAGGTCAGTGGTTCAGTGTACGTACGTACATACGTACACCTTTACGTCGCTTTTGAAACCGCGTCGTGCGTTAACGCTGCTGGAAACACAGAAATGAAAAAAACTTGCGAGAAAATGCAGATGAACTTTCTAAATTATAAAATGGAAAAAAATATAATGTTATAAATGTAATGAGTTTTGTATTAAAATACTTGTACATGCAAGTTGCAAAACAAGGTGTGGAGTTCAACTTCCACTTTCCAGTCAACACGCAATGGTTCTAGAATTCGTCAGAAAGGCTGGTAGACGGAAGTGTCTTTATGGGAACGGAGTATCTTAGCATTATGTTTATAGTACCCTCTGCCTGCCCTGCTATTTGTGAGATAAGGAGTGATGCTAAAAATAAATCTCAAGTATATCAATTTCCTTGAAGCTACAAGCCAAATTTGGACATTTAAGAATGTAGTAATGTATCTAGTATTAACATACTTTCGAGGCTCCGTCTGCGTGGTCAACACGTCTATCTATTCAGTTATTCGTATGTAAACGAATAACTGAATAGTAAGTGCAAAAACCTATGTGTTTTACGACGTCCAATTATAAAACGTTGATATTTTTATTATTATTACTAGCGGACCCGGACGCGGCTACGCCCGCTTGAACTATACGAATATTTATTTACTATATTTATGAAATTATTTTCAGTTTTCAATAGAATTAGTAAACTTAAATAATTAAAATAAAAACTGCTGTAAAGAATGACGCAGAGTTTAAAAAAAATATTTGAAATCGCATAATAAAGAGTGACCCAGTTAGCCGTTATTATCTTAAATGTGAAATAAATTAATAAAAGCTAACTATTCATTTTAAGTTCCATATTTGGATAAAGGGAGTAAAATACTAAAGATACAGCTTCAAGTAAAAGGCAATTTTTATGTTCACCAGTGTAAATATTTTAGGTGGACACTCTAATTTTTTAACGGAGCAATGACCAAACATAATATAGAAAGTTTACTTTTATCGTTATTTCACAATAAAGCACCTGTAATAAGAGATAGTAGAGACGTACGGCCCTCGTCAAACCTGTGCACCGGCCGTATAAACTTGACAGCGGTTACCACGATATTGTATGTCCTTTCTAAGCTGTAAAATAGATGTGTGCGTAAATGTGTGTGTGTGTGTGTGTGTGTGTGTGTGTGTGTGTGCTTTTGTATGCTTGAATATTTTCAATAGTTTATTTTAACATTTTCAAAGTGTTGTTCCACACTGAAGAAGATGAATACTTTCTTGGAAACTTGGAAGATCTCTAAAAAACAACAACAACAGTATAGTATTGCACTAAGCAACACGACACGCAATATCTCAAAAAATGGGAGTTCCATAATAAATATGAAAAAGTTAAAGGAAATTATCAGTCTTACAACATTATTAGAAGAATTCATAATAAAAAATATTCTAAGCAGTTGTTTCTACAATGCAGTACAATACTTAACTCTTAAACACAACTTCCTTCACAAGTTAGCTTGTAACCGGAAAATTCGAATAGATTACACGCACGTTAGCCAACTGGAGGGTATGCAGTTAATTGTATCACTTGGCAAGAATGTCTTCAAATGTTGGCATTACTGCAGTTCAGAAAGGAATTGTCATTTCTTTTATCTTTTTTTTTTCTTTTTAAATTTAAATATTTCTATTTATAATTGTATATTTTTATCTTTTGATTTCTTTTATAATTTATCAGGTGCATACCATTGTAAAATACATATAATGCTTTAATAACACAATTTTAGGAAACTCTTTATAAATTCAAAATAACGAAAGCTGACTAAAATTAGCTAAAGTTACTTTAAGACAACACAAGTTATGTATTATTAAAATACATAAGAACGAATACGAAATCGAGTTCCGCAAATCGGCGGAAAGTGAAGAACGGAAGCGTCCTAATGGGAACGGAGTGTCTCAACACTAGGTTCCCTGTACTTACCCTGGTATAGCTGACATATAAAGCGTGAAACTTACACAAGAATATATCATTATTAATATTAATAAAATATTTTGATTAGCTACTATAAAAGATTAGGTCTATAAATTATTTTAATGGGACGTAAACTAGAGTACTATACCTTCGTCGTAAAAAGTTTTACCGCGTTTAAGCAGTATTTGTAACAAATGTAATCACACCCCCTGAACACTTGAATGGTGCAAATGAAATTACATTTCGGCCTTATCTTAAAAGGAAATTTAATATCTTCGAAAGTTGTTGTTATCTTCACCCAGAACAGATGTTATAAGATTAATTTTCAATTTTACATGTGCGAGTTGGGAAGAGAGCCTTTCAGTGTACCTAAGTAGTAAAAGTAGATAACATATTATTAAAAAATATATAATTATTTATGTTATTATTTAAATACTTGATAAGGCTACTTGGCATGTGCATGATGGTTATGGGTTCGATACCCACACGGATCAATTAATTATTTTCACTATCCCGATCTGCTGAGTCTGTAATAAGGGCAGAAGCTCTGTTCTCTAGAGCAGAGAGTATTGGTACCAGGATATCTGTCTCTACCTGATACATAAAAAATCAGCTTCACGCTGTACCCCGCACACAGCAGGGTAGGCAGAGGGAACCTAGTGTTAAGACACTCCGTTCCCCACTTTCAGCCGTATTCTGGTGGCATTGCGTGTTGAGTGGCAGTGCTCAACGCCTCACTTTTGCCTCAAAACCAGAGAGAATAAATGGAAATATAAACGTAAATAAATATTTCACTTCCTCGAGTGGGGATCAAACCCACAACCGTCGCGTTACATTCAAACCCTTGTGCCGCTGCGCCATAACGACCTGATACATAATAAAAAAAAACTTAATCATTACATAATAACTCTATTTTTAGTAGTGTTGAAGCCTTCGTCGTTATTCAGACATATTCGTACTAAAGGCCTGCCATTTAAAGATTGTTGAAAAGCCGGA
This sequence comes from Heliconius burneyi, assembly GCA_018247715.1. Taxonomy (NCBI): domain Eukaryota; kingdom Metazoa; phylum Arthropoda; class Insecta; order Lepidoptera; family Nymphalidae; genus Heliconius; species Heliconius burneyi. Next base: position 5,690 of record DWGR01000180.1, read on the forward strand.
AAAACAGCAATCTATCATCGAGATTTACTGCGTCCTTTTATAAAGAAGACCCCACGCGATATATTTATTCCGTTATGGTCTTTAATGATTCATATTTTTATATTTAGTTTGAACATTTTCAATTTTCTTTTAATATTATGTCAACGATTTTCTTTGCACATTTTTCTTATATACTTTATTATATTTTTTTGTTTTTTATGTAACCCGCACACAGTAGGGTAGGCAGAGGGAATCCAGTATTAAGACACTCCGTTCCCCACTTTCTGCCGAATTCTGTAGGCATTGCGTGTTTACTAGCAGAACTCAACGGCGCACTTTGCCTCGACACCAGAGCGAAGAAATGGAAATATAAACGTAAATAAATATTTCACTTCTTCGAGTGGGGATCGAACCCACAACCGTTGCGTTACAGTCACACCCTTGTGCCGCTGCGCTACGACGGCCTCAATTTAATTATATTGTAGATTTATGAAGCTTACGTACACAACGAAAATAATTTGTACATTTATTTAAGAACAAAATTGCTAGATGAAAACTGATCCACTGAGCCCATTGCAATTAATTTTAATTTATAAAAAAAAGTCACTTCAATATTATAAAAATATATACAACAGAACAGTAAGGAACAAACCCGCAAGCCAAACTCAAGACCGCAGTCTACCTTTTCATGAAAAACAAACAAGCGATTAGAGCAAGCCTTTGTTCCGATCGTGAGCAACTTTTGAAAGCTGGGAAGCTTAGTTGCAGTTACTACATGACGATTGAAGCTTGTATGGACCAAAGTCTTACATCTGGAAGAATAAGAAGAAAATATTTTGTAATTATTGTAATTTTTTTAGCTCGACGAGGTCAGATGGAACCTAGTGTTAAGAAACTCCATTCGCTGCGTTCCGCATAAGTTTCAATGAATGAAAATAATCTAATCCCTCAAGCGGGAACTGAACACATAATTGTCGTGTTCAGTAAGACGTTGTGTCACTACGCCACGTGGGCCTCTGCTAATCAAACAGGTTCATTTACATTAAACAGGAAAAAATATCTATACCATAATAACAATAAGACTCGTATTGGGAAAAAATCTAAATTAAATATCAATGTAAAGAATGAATGCCAGTTCATTAAAGCAAATACAAATTGACTGTCATCAAACAATTTGCTCATTGCTATTATATTCAAGATCACAAAAGCAAAAAAAACTTTACATTTCTCGATGCTCAAATTAAACGCGTTCAAAAAAATTGTAATAAAAATGTTGTATTCCTTTAGAATTTTACAAATCCATCTATTATTCGTTCTGTTTATATCTTATCTGGTCTTTTATCATTTCTATTTCATCTAAAATATTGTAAAGTCTCGTCTTGTATTTATTTACACCGAAATAATCCTCATCAAAATGATGTTTTTTTTTTCCAGCTTCACGCTGTAATCTTCACTGTAGACAGGCTTAGTGCTAAGACGGCTCCCCCCTACCCAACGAATTCTGGAGGCATTGCGTGTTGAGTAGAGGAAATCAACTACGCGCTTCACTTCAACAGCGAACGAAGTCAATCATATATCTATTTATAATATTAGGATATAAATATATCTTTTTCATCCTGGCATTAATTCCGGCTATTGCCAGAGTCTGCCGATATGATATACATATGTATATTAGGATATACATATATATGTCATACTAATATTATAAATGTGAATGCTTGTTTCGCTTTTACGAAAAACTACTGAACAGATTTAGAGGAAACTGTACAGTAACTTTATACATCAGAATAATACACAAGCAATTAACGTACAGATTTTGTATTATATGGCTAAGTAGCAAAAGGTGAATTTAAGCGGGCGAAGCCGCGCGCCGAAATTAGGGATGATGTGAAACATTTGTACTGTATATATATACGAGTATATAGTAGATATTGTAAATACAATCTGTCACCAACAGGACACGCAATTACGCGACGCCACGTCCAAATAATTAATTCACAATTTATATTATCTAATCTTTTGTGCACTTTTATTGTGTTAATATATTTATAACGGTATTATATTTTAATTTTAAATACATTTTAAAGTCCCAAAGTACATATTGGTATCAAATAATTTATTAAAAGTATGAGCAATAAAATAAGCTTAATGTTTTACTTTATTTATATAGCTGTTGTGAGAGCCAAAGAAATGAAAGAATACTGAAGCATTCAAACATCATCATCTAATATATAACTCTACTTACTTGAGGCGCGACTGAAACTGAAACGCAACTGGTTGTGGGTTCAATTCCCACTCGAGAAAATGAAATATTTCACATTTCTATTTTGATTTTGATGATCTGATCTCGAAAGTAATGTTGAGCTACGCTACCTCTACCGCTACTCAACACGCAATGCCTCCGCAATTTGAAAAATAGGAAACTTCAACGGCAACGGAGTGACTTAACACAACGTCCACAAGTCTATCAACCAACTCAACTATGCGTGTCTCTATCCCGCAGGTACGTAGAAAAAAAAGCAAAAAAAAGAAAACAGCTTAGAAATTAATAATCTATGTCAAAGATATATATCATACTATACGAGTATATAGTATAGAAAATTTTTATATATATCAATAAAATTTCTCCTTCTTTAATTTTCACCTGAATTTGAGACCATGCGTGTTGAGTGGCGGAAAATAACGCCAATCGCAATAAGCAAAGCAGTAAATTCTAGTCTTTTACGTTATTTCGTAGAAACAGAGTGTGGTTGACGTTTGTAGTCTAGACAAAGCACAGACAATATATAGCTGTTCTTATCTTGTCTAACGACAACAGAGCGATACCATTCAAAATTAAATTTATTTGAAGAATAAATTGATTGAATCTATACATCTATGCATATAACTAACATCATGAGTATCTGTGGTGTCAAAATAATCGTGTTTTTCGAGTATATACAGTTATTTTCTTACAAAAACACAAACAAACATTTCTTTTTGTCTGTTTGAAATTCTATTTGTCCGGGTTAATCTCCAGAATAGCTACACCGATATTTATGGAACTCTTACTGAAAGTTATGGAGCTACATTTCTTTCCGGAATTTCTACAGGATCCGGATTAACTCGGAGAAAAAATTCATGTCTCTACCGGTTAGATAGATATTATATAATAAAACAATAAATGAGACAATTTTTGAGAGCAAAAGTCAAATAAAGCTTTCGCTTATAATAAATAACAATTCATAAATAATCATGCATTTTTTGTTTACAATTTACTGCTTTTAATTCGGGCGGGCGAAGCCGCGGGGGACAGCTACTTTAAGATATAATTAAATTAATCACACTCCACTTCAGGGTACAACTATATTTATACGCCATGTTCGATGTACAAGTAACACTTTATTGGCTAATGTAATGTAGATATGTATTAGCTTTAAGAATTGTAAACGCTGTTTGTTTCCCAATATAAAATTAATTAATATAATAAAAATAAAATCTTAATTGCTATTAATTCCAAGCTTTGACAGCCAGTCAGTCAGTTTGAAGACAGTCTACGTTTAACGCTACATATGAGGAGGTGAACAATTTTCATTTTCTCTCTCGGGTAACAATACAAACTGTCTCATTAACTTCTTCCACTCAATGCGCAATATCTCATAAATCGTGGAAAAAAAAGAACGTAGTGTCTTAACACTATGTTGCTACTACCTATCGCGCTATATACGGGATAAAGTGTGAAGCTAAAAAAGCTTAAATATCGTTAGGTACATACAGACTACAGTACTGGTATTCCTGCACTATACTTGCCATGGGTGGGGCTAAGCGATTGTTTACTTTGCCGGCCAAACTGTGAGCGCTAATGCATCACACCCTTATCTTACCAAACCAGACCTAAGTTTAAAGAAAAATCTTTTATTTTTCCAATGTTTATTTAGTTATTTATTAGAAAAATTGAGTGGAATATGCTAAAGTAACTTCAAAGTGACACAAATTTATTTGAACTGTATTTATTTACTGTGGTTCAGATGATATAATTCCATTGTTATGTATTTGTTAATGACTATATAAGACGTCGTGGCTCAGCGGCACAAGGGTGTGACTGTAACGCCACGGTTGTGGGTTCGATCCCCACTCGAGAAAATAAAATATTTATTTAAATTTATGTTTTGATTTCTTCGCTCTAGTGTTGAGACGAAGAGCGGCGTTCCGCCACTCCCAATGCCTCCAACAATAGGTGGAAAGTGAGGAACGGAGTATTTTAACACTCGGTTCCATTTGTCTACCCTACCATATGCGAGATAGGTAAAGTGTGGATCTAAATGAATGAAAAATGTTTTTTTATGTATTATGATTACACAAATACATATTTCACTTATATAATTTCACTTTACTTACGTGATTTGAAAAAGAAACCATAAGAAAATTCCTGAAAAATAGTAGGTACATAATTCTTAAGTTAAACAACAATTTACTACTTAACTTTCTCATTAAATATCCATCATTCAACATTTTTAAGGGTATTCTAAAATTTGAGCGACAACCCGCGCTCCTATCACTTTGATCCGCTTCTCTAAACCTACTTGTTTGTTTTAATAAGTTACATACTGTTAGTTAGTTTATTTAGCCAATTAAATATATTCAATTATATTTTTTGTAAATATATCATTGCTCTGTTTTCAGTCTATTTTAGAGACGTTATAAAACGTTGTGTGGCGGAACCTAACGCTGTCATTTAAGTATACAGATTATAAAATTTGAACTCAAAAAATGGAACTTGGAGTCAAAACCATAACTATAAAGTCAGTTTCCTGCACATTTGGCGAAAATATACTAAGTAGAAATATATTCCAAATTAATTTGTAATATAAGATAATATAGCTGTTTTTTTTGATAATTCATATCTATGAATTAAAACATTGAAATTTCCTACATTTAAATTGTTGAAAATTTCTATTTTTATCTACAAAAAAAATATACAGTATACCTATTTCGTTAAATATCACGCTACTTAACTTACTACTTATTTTTTCCAGCTTCATTCTGTATCCAGCATGTAGCAGGGTAGGCAAAGGGAGCCTAGTGTTAAAACACTCCACTCTCCCCTATCCGCTAAATTCGTATTGAGTGGCAGAATGCTACTTTTCGCCTCGATACCAGGGCAAAGAAATAAAAATACTAAATGGTTCATGTCTACGAGTGGGAATTGAATTCACAACCTAACGCGTTTCAAGTTACACGCTTTTACCACTGCGCCTCGACTGGCCTCATACATGTATGTATGTGGATTTATCACGGCTTCTAGCTAAGTTATTAGGAAACTAGTACAAGTTGAGGAGACAGGCAATCGCGTGCGTCACGACATTTCAAGTAACATCTCACTGCGATCCTATCATTTCAATTCGTTTGCCTAAAATATTTTGCCTGCATTAGTTATCACACATACGGTTGCTTGAGAGAGAAAATATATGAAGAATTAAAGTATAGAATATTATATTTTAATGTTCTATATATTTACTTCTATATTTATATACTTGTTGAGGCTGTCGCAGCGAAGGGCCACGGTTCAAGTAGGAGAAGGACAAGGGTTCGATCCCCATGTGGAGAATTAATAATAAACTTAAAATTTAGGCGGTAAGTGGAGAAAAGAGTTTATTAACACTAAGTTCTCTCTGTCTTCCATGCTTTAAGCGGTATGCAGTGTGTAATTCAATAAATTCATGGTATGTTAAGCTATTTAAGCTGGGATTGGGCTGAGCTGGGCTAAAATGGATATTACATATGGCCTGCACTATTCCTTGTATATCCAGCAATCAGAGATAATGGTTTTAAGGCACGCCATTCTCCACTTTCCGCATTATCACCGACACACTGCATTTTGAATTACTGTACTCAACAAGTCTTGTGCAAGTGGAAATCGAACTCGGAACCCTCGTGTTCACAATTAGTCTATATAACGATATCAGACCTCAAAGTGATTTAAAATCTAACAGCAAAAGAAATCAATCAACCTCCACAACCGTGTGTCCCACGTGTAACGCTTAATTACGCGCCGCTACTCGACCCTCTGATAAACGACTCTCCAGCGCTCAGCCTCGTGACATGTTCGCGGTTTTAACCCGTTAACAATCCCGTTTCATTGGGCAGCCCATTGGATTTAGGTGAAAACTTATTGTTATTCACTAAATTGAGCTAAGCTATTCGATAACTGCGAATAGTTGCATGCTATTCCGTTTTAGTTTAAATTGTTTGTGCAAATGGATGGTTGGTATTTATTTAGTTGTAGTGCTTTAGATGGTCTTTATTGATTACTTTATTTAGGTGGATATTTGAGAATTTTCTTGTAATGCCAACGTAATATGTATTACATTATGTATATTTAGTACGAAAAAGACAATGTTTTGTATTGTTTGAATGATAATTTTGCATTACATTGCGTAATGTTTCAAAAATTTTGTGGAAATTGGGGAAAGGAGTGTTTGAACACTGTATTCTCTCTGCCTACCCCACTTTATGTGAGACACAGCGTGATAATCGAGAAGATTTGGACTACATTTTAGGAAATAATTATAAAAAACCAATGCAAGGCGTCCTAATATTTTGTATCAAACAATGCCTCCAGATAAGAATAGACTTATCACGATGTTTTTTCTGTGATTTGATGATATAATATTTTTTTTTGCTTCATGGTATAGAGGCAGGGAAGCCAGAGGAAGCAAAAGAAAATATTTAATTCTCTTGAGTGGGGATTGGATCCACAAACGCCGAGTTTACTGTTAAACGCTGTCCCACTGCGCGACGACCATTAGTTTGTCGAAGATGCTTATAGATATAGATACATATTTTTAGCTTCACCTTCCTATACCCCCACAGGGTACAGCAAGGTGGGAAGGCAGAGGGAACCTGGTAATATATTTTTAACATAATCTGTTCCTATTAAGACATTTCCGTTTCCTTCTTTCCTCCGAAGTCTCGACTCTCATTCTGCGTGTTGAGTGGTGGAAACAAACGCCCCGCTTTGCCTCGATACTAGAGCCCCTGCGCCACAAAGGCCTTATGAATAAATATAGGCTAAAATATAAATATAGACCTTCAAAATAAATATGATGAAATCAATAATTTCAACTTACACTTGAAATTATTTGAAATGTTAGATCCCGTTTTTACCGACGCCATGAGGCAGGGCGCTCGCCGGAGTAATTCAATTGATTTATTTAACCCGCAACCAATTAGGCTTCATCCAAACATCCATCGACCTAGAAATGATTTTAATTTTACGCAGCGGTGAAATATCCATTTTTAAATCCTGACTATTTTTATTTCGTAGTATATTTTTGTTATAGTTCTTATTAGAGCAGATTATTTAATTTGTAATTCATTCTACTATATTTAGCAGTTATCTTTATCTCACGAAATGCTATCGTTACAATTAGTCGACAAAATAAAACTGGCATGTAATGTTTACGTTACAATACAGTTAACAAAAATTATTAAATATCTAAAGAGATTAAACAAGTTTTAAATTAAATGAAAATTTACCATATATAATGATAATGATTTGAATATTTTTTGAACTTCAAGCTAGCTAGCAGAGTAAGCAAAAGGAAAATAGGTTTGATTTTCAATTTCCACCAAGTTATCAAGATATTCCGTATTAAGTAGCGGTACACAACACACCGCAACGCACGTAACGGTACGCAAGAACAATCGACGTCACCAGGTCAAGCGTACGAAAATAATTCCTTTCCCTATTCACTGGAAATCGAAACCGGAACTGTCGCTTTTACAGTCAGAAAAAACACCACTGCGGTACTAAGGCTTAAAAATTTAAATGATAATACCTTAATCTTAAGCTATTTTAAATGTTTTTTTTTTTTTAAATAAGTACGACCACACAAATATATTAAGTAACTAGCAGCCTGCCAACGGCTTCGCCCGCTTGAAGTTCATGATTATTCATTTATTAACAGAATTAACTGATAGTCACACAGTGTTATTGTCAATTAAATTTACTCGTTCAGAATCAGCCTTTAAAGTCAAAACTACTAAATGCACAGACAAAATATTTTTATTAAAAGTATTAAGTAAGTATAAGTGGCTCAGTCTATCCGTTCCTAAAACGTAAAACTAATCTTGATAGAATTTGACAAATACATGATGAGTTTGCATTTCCGTTTCGGATATAGACGACCTTGGATAAATCTAAGGAAAAAGGAATTTCTAAGGGATAACATGTTTCCCGCGGGGTACTATCGTGGCGTGTCACTGTAGTCATAAATAATCTTATTTTGTAGGTCAATATTCTTTTGAGATTTTCTTTCAAATTTTTCAACGATAAAAGTATGTATAACAAATTAGACGTGGCTGGATTTGAACTCCCTTCTATTGTTTAATGCGTAATTTACTTTCTTATAGAGCAAAAGCTTATCACATTCCAAGGTTTTACTCAAGTCCATGAGACATTCGACCTTATATCTGATACGAAAAACTGAAAGCAGGTTTTGTTATCAGATAAAGGAATTTTTAAAATAATAGAGGCTATCGTGGAGGCTGCAACGCGGGTTCGATGCACATTTGGGGTATTGTATGTATTTTAATTTCCTCGCTGTGACAACAAGACGAAGCGCTGCGTTAGGACCACTCAACAGGCAACAGCTCGAAAATTGGACTTAACTCTGGGTTACCTCTATCTATTCTGTTTTAACTAAGCCAGCGTGAAAATGAAAAAAAAACTTATTTAAACTTTTATTGTCTATATTCTAATTAAAAAAAAACTGAGAACTTGTGCCAAAGGTATTGCTATTTACTTAATATTTTAATTTCTAAGTAAGTAAGTCTACTACTACAACACATTTGTTATTTAAAATAATCTCCGTATGTAGAAAGTGAATTAGGTCATCGGTTAGCAAAAGCTTTGCGCTCCTTAAAGTAATTTCCGTCATAACAACAGTTCAGCCAACGAAAAGTGGTTAGAAAACACGCGCTTAGGCTTATTAACTTTTCAATTTTCCATTTAAAATTCTGTAACTACCAGTCAAAGGCTACTTACATTAAGTAGGTTGGTACTGGATTCACGTATATTCAAGATATCTAACTATTTTAAAATTGATTGGCTATGTAAGCTTCTGGTTAAATAAAAAAATATATATTTGTATGTCAAAATACAAAGTGTTGTGTCTTGAGATATGAGCGGAGTGTCTTATCTCTAGGTTCGTAAGTTTGAAGTAAAGTACCTTATGAATTGCCTTTTATAATGTCAAAATAGTCGTTTTTGCGATATAAATTGCCATATCTTTTTTTTAGCATATGTAGAAATATGTTTTTTTAGGAAATTAAGGGACCGTAGATCTCAGTATGTGGAATTTCAACTCGATATCTCCAAGTGTTCCTGGCAGACAGACAATAAGGTGATCTTATTAAGGTGCCTTTTTTCCTTAAAAGGCACGAAACCCTAAAAAAGTAAAAACTGATATCTTACTTGAATTCTACTTTTGATCTTTAATAATGAAATTTATTGTTAAAGTACACAAAGGCATAGCTTAGCTTAGGCCTCGCGAAGTGTATAACCTTACTTCGAGCAAGAATTAATCTCTGCCACCAATATAAGCACAATTATAAAAATATTTTTGAAATATAAAATTATATCCTAATGGAAAACAAGGCGCTAAAGACGTTCCGTAATCCTAAGACGGCATTATTAAAGTTCCGTTTGTCATCGTGACTTTCCATTCGAGTGAGGCATTAGTATCTCATTTAATATACACAGCCGTCAAGCTTGACAATATCCTATTAAATAATTTATAAATATTGAATATATTAGAAGTGATGATAAGTCTCAGTTTTAGATTTTAAAAAATCAGCTTAACACTGTATCCCGCACACAGAGGGTAGGCAGAGGGAACCTAGTTTTAAGACATAAAGTATAATGTTAAAAGTATAGTGTTTAGATAGTTTAATATATTTTCTTATTGTAGAATGTTTGGAAAATACCTTTTTGTGTCAATAAGTAGGAAAAGTATAGTAAAAAGTAAGTGGTAGTGATTTAATATTAGAAAGCATGGCGTTAAGTTCCACCAGTCAACACACAATGCCTCCAGAATTCGGCGAAACGGAAGTGTTTTAATGGGAGTATCCTAATATGAAGTCCTCAATTTCCCTTTATTCCGTGTGTACATAAAAAAAGTACTTTAAAATTTCTTTAGTTTATCATTAATTAAAAGGAACAATTTGAAACTTATTGCTAAAACAATTGCACACATCACATTTCACGTTGAATGGCGATCTTAACGCCTAGTCTATCGATAAAATAATAAAAAAATACATAAAAAAAAACAAAAAAATCCAAGCGTATTTCTGAAAATAAAAAAAAGGCAAATAAAATGTAGTAATCATTTCTTAATCACTAATAATCATCCTTGAAAAGATCCAAACCCACAATCATCCCGTTTGCAGTCAGAGGCTGTCCCACTGTGTCACAACGGGCTCAATTCCCATATTGATATATGAAATACATACATATATAATCCATAAAATTTTTCATCATCTAAGATATTTCTTAACCAAAAGAACCATATTTTTTTATCTATCCACAGAGCCCTCTGAAGTTGAAAGCGTTAGCCTTATCGTATAATTTCGGACTTTTAAACCTCGTCAACATAAATCATATAACTTGCGTCGCTTATAAAATTGTTCTCGGTTATTAAAAGTTGCCCCCTTGATTGTGAACACTAAATCCTTATTACAGCTTAGGGCTGTAACTTCACGGGAATACCGCTTAAATCCATTAATATCGGGTCCCTCCATCCTTTCAGGATATATTGACAATGTTTTATAATATTCAACCTTAATAACTTTTAATATATTATTGTTTATACTTCTTTTATACATGTTTGTGTTTTTAATATATATTTAAATAAAATAAAGCCAGTACAGGTTTTAAAGTAAAAAAATCATAATTATATTTTAGTTCGCTCTTTATTTCAGTTCTAACTTTCTACACAATTTTTAGAGATATTTTATTTCCGACTTTCAAAAAAAAAGAGGTTCTCAATTCGTCGGAATCTTTTTTTTTGTAAATTGGTGGAACTCAATTCCGCGTTTTGTTACCTTGACGAGGTACTGAAAATAACCTATTCCTTTGTGTGGTATTCGAACCCATAGCCCTCGTTTATGTTGCTTGATGTAGCTCGTTACGCAATGAAGGCCTCTACATTTTTTTCGCTTTAATTTTAATTAAAGAGAAAAAATGAAAATTTAGTTTAATATATGTTAGACAAAATCCTTGACTGGATTGCTTAAAGGTGCGAATGCAACTTAAGTGAATATTGAATAATAAGTTTTTGTTCTAAAAACTAAATATATTTTTACGCTTTACCACATTTATTTTTTTCCGCGTAAAAGTTTCACTTATAATAGTTTTTTTATTGTAGAAGCGCCCATTAAATATTCAGTTTCAGATTTACTTCGGGTCGCACCGCAATGTCAAATAAATGTAATCTCAACATATATTGCACATTACATAAAGATTATGCCACTAGGCAACAAACAAAAATTTACAAAAATAATGCGAATAATCAATGTAGATAGCAACCGATTAAAAATATATCAATCAATCTATATTTATTATCGAAAACAAAGGAACAATGCTAACATAATTCAATATTTGTACAAATGTACATATTGTTTAGGACAAGAATTATCAAATCAAATCAAATTATCTATTCATATGATCATAAATGATATTTAGGTCAGCAGTAACGATCTATTATTGCTATTACTGAATATATCTTTTTTAATTATCTGTATTATACGCAATGTGCGCAAGAGGTAAGCCATCCATACAAATGTTTTTTATTTAAAGTATTTATGAAAAGGTTGAAAATTGAAACAAAATACGGCCATCCAATGTGAAATAGTGAAACTAGAAATAATAATATTATACAAATACATATATATATATCATGTAAAATCCGACGGTTGTAACATAAGTTCTATTTGTATCTACTAATACGCAGCTTCACGAAGCTTTACAAATGTATCTATAATAATAAGTAATGGCGCAGCGGCACAAGGGTGTGACTGTAACACGATGGTTGTGGGTTCAATCTCGAAGAAGTGACGTATTTACTATTATCTTTCCATTTCTTCGCTCTGGTGTCTGGGTAAAAGCGCGGCGTTAAATTCTGCCATTCCACACGCAATGCCTCCAGAATTCGTCAGAAGCTGGCGAGTTTCTCAACACTAAGTTCCCTCTGCCTACCCTGCTGCCTACGTAATACAGCGTCAAGCTGATTTTAATTTTAATAAGGACAATCTTAAACGAACTACCCATCCCAAAACGATTTCCACTTTTCACCTATTGAATTCTTTGAAGTCATCCTCGACTGGCATGCATCCAAAATTTACTAATAGAATGGTGTCCGCCTGTGACCGACCTCTTCACAAGCATTGACTGTTTAAATTTAAAAAGGAATAGCCAGTACTATGCGATACATCTTTTTAACAAAGCGGCTTAAACGCATATGTTAGTTATAGTGGAACGTTGCCAACGTACTCACAGTTACAGTTTTGTAAGTAATACGTATATGTAATTCTTATCTTGTATGTCGCCAACATTCTTTATTACATTAAGCTGTATAGAAATCGTACACACTTTCCTGAAATGGGAACTGAAAAACATTTATATGCTTTAGAATAGGTTCAATTGGTAGATTATACTCGTATGTAGTTATATCAGTTAATATTTTTATGATATATGATAATATTGTTATTATATATTTTTTAACTTCACTCTGTTAGCAGGGTAGACAGAGGGAACTTGGGCACCTAGTGTTAAGATACTCTCTTTATTCACCTCTATACAAAGAAAACAAAAATAAAAGAAATAAACATTTTGCATTTTCTTTACTGGGAATCAATTCCACAGCCGTCACATTGACTGTAACAGGCTTGTACCCTTGCGCCACTTTGGCTTCAAGTAACTAGAACGAATATTTTTAGTAGAAGTTAAAAGCCGTATTTACAATATTACAGTCTACTTCATCCACCCAGTCTTTAATCGATTAAGAAATTAACGGAAGGATAGAAGTAAAATGAAACAAACCCAAAATCTAATTTTCACTTTCAAATTATGCATGGAAAATACGTACATAATGTTTTATAAATGCAAATCAAACTGAAAATCGAACTTAAGAGCGACGACGTGTTCCTTGTTTATTATTTTTAATTTTCGCCGAAGCGAGGGCATAAAGGAAATAATAGTCGTTAAGTTTCAATCTCCTTGTGCCAGGCTAATGACATCGCAGGCCATTTCACGTAGCTCAGTACAGGCTATCAGCCCTCTTGGTTGATAGATTATGAAGTTGGAAGAAAATAAAAATAGTGTATAATAATAGGTCGTTTAGAATGACTTTCATAAGTTCATCTAAAAGTAAATTAATGAAATATCGTAATAACCTTATTATACTTCAATATCTCAAAATAATAATTACTAGAAGAAATACTCGTAATATTTTTCCCAATTCAGTAGATATTTTAAAATATTTACTTGTTAAGTATTTTATTATTTTTTAGAGAAATATTTAGCTTGCAATCAGTTCAAAAATTTATTTAAAAATATACCTGTATATATTTCAAGAAGCCATACAAATTTTCACAATGAACTGTCGGTACGTTAGAAACCTTTTAGTGTTTGCGTTATATTTTAACTACAAATTGCAGGAGTGCAGCGCAGTAATCACATATCTTAGAACGTTTAGATAATGGTGGAGACGAGATTTATTCAAAGTAAATGTAGAAATACCGTTTACATAAATATCCATTTAAAATAAAATGTCACAGAAATCTTTTGCCTTTGAGTAAATTCAGAAATAAAAATATGTTAATGAGCTTGTGGTTACTTATTTCTTAAGATGATTTAGTCAACATTCACATTGCTGTAAAATCTTAAGATAGTCAGTAGTTATTTTCAATTATAACGTTTAAATAACGTTTAACTTATGTAGACCCTGTTTAATATTATTCGATAAACTATTGTTACGACCTAAAGACTAACTTTACATAAATTATGAAAGGATGGGCTTAATCTAAATATGTTTCTCTATTTATCCTGTATGATCAAAATATATACAACAAAATATTACTTTACAACAAAACGTGGTTAAATTATTTTAAATTTTATTAAGGAATGTTAGGTTAAATAACAATCCTTTTATAATTCCACCATTGCTGGAAAAACAAATAAGCACCAACAAAGCCCAAATAAAAAATACGAGCTAGATTTTTAAATAGTATGCCTGATCCAAAGATTCTTTCTTCAAAAACAATCCAAAGATTAAACTTGCAACATACAAATTGAAACATCCGAATGTAAATACTTGTTAACTACATTCCGATTCCCGAAAATGTCATCTTGCATCACGACCGAAATAGGAAGTAGTCGATTTGAAATTTCTCAACCACTAAAATAACACTAACTCTCGTTCGGCCCAATTTGCTTTACAACCGGAAACGCCCTTCGCTCTAATAGTGCGTCTTTGTAACGAATTTGTGACGACGTCCAGCCCTTGGTGGTGGCTGACGGTATTCGACTCTTGTTTCAATTACCATGCATGTTCTCTTAAGTAAGGCGAAAGGATGACTGTTGGAATTTCTAGAAAATAGAGGTTAATACGTTTTCTTATATAGAGGTATATCTTGCACATGTTGAAAAGAATAGAAATAACTGAATATTATAAATATGGAATCACTTGTGGGAAAAAAATGATCGATCTTTATCTGTGGTTATAATTGACTTTGGTAACCGAGAAATAATGTTCATTACTCTCTTGTAAGATATCTGGATACGGATATAGATGATCGATCATATAAGCAAAAAAATATTCAGATCAATTATTTTACATTCAATTTCTTTTGTATGCTAAAAAATATAATGATTTATAATAGAGATTCTAATATTATTTTTTCGAAGAATGTTATTTATTACAGTACAAAAATTAAGTTTTATTTTTAACAGTTTTACAGTGTTCTTTCCTAAGTGTATTTCTACACTTAGGAAAGAACACTGTAAAACTAATTATTTGGAAAACGTATAAAAATTTGAACGTGACGGGACTCGACCCCGCGCCTCCTGGAAACGAATATTACAAATAATCAGAACTATAAGCTGAAATTTATTTATAACTGTCCTCTAATACTAATTACCTAAAAGTTCCGTTTCTATACTTAATACGTTTACTAATATTTTATAGCGATCTACGAAAGGTTCCTATAGCGAGGGTTTATTGCATAGGACCCTAATGTTCTTTAATATCTATTCTTCTGTTATGTTCATGGTATAAGACTAATGGTCACTACCAAAGCTATGCTTTAGGGGACTAGTGTTGATTTGATGGATTGTACAAAATTCTTCTGCGTTAATTAAATTGATTATTGGATTTATCGAATTCGAATAAAAGGAAGTCAGGTTGATAGTCTATTGCTTCTGAAATCAACAAGAAACTAGGAAAAGTGAAAGTAGATTTTAAATGAAACTGTTTTAACCGTATTAATCGCATATATATATTATTATACATTTTTGGATTCCCGACGTTTCAAACACTTTGCAATAGTCCGTGGTCACGGGTAGATTGAGGTGGCATTCATCTGTCAGCTGAAATAATTATATCAAGCTACCGCCAACGATTTCTTAATTTCCTCGCGTACTGCCCTGGATTGCCCTGAATAGTTGAAAATCAAAGAACTAATTAAGTGTTGTAGAGTTTAAAAAACTTAAATATTTTTAATTCTAATATAGTCTTCCTGAAAGAACACCAGGATCATGTTTGAAAATATTGTGTTGTCATCTGAGTGTGCAAAACAAAGCAACCGGGTCTTCCCACTTGAGTTAAAATAGTATTCCAATATAGTATCTATTTCTTTTTCTTAAACAATAAACAGACAAACAGAACAGAGAAACAGAAGAGCTAATATAGACTTGTAAAAACAAAGTACAATCGACGTGATAAAATCTTTAGCAACAAACAAAAGTTGCGTCGTGAAGTTTAACTATTTGTATATAATGTTTGTAAGTTCAATAAATCACAGAATACAAATATGAAATGGCGCAAGAGGATCGTTATCATCCAAATAAAAAGTTCACAACTCAAACCTAAACCAGCAAGTTAGTT
The DNA here is from genome assembly GCA_018247715.1 of Heliconius burneyi. Classification (NCBI taxonomy): domain Eukaryota; kingdom Metazoa; phylum Arthropoda; class Insecta; order Lepidoptera; family Nymphalidae; genus Heliconius; species Heliconius burneyi. The sequence continues at coordinate 21,814 of DWGR01000180.1, forward strand.
TTATCTCACACATTTCAGCTTCAATATTTTCCAAACTAAAATGCTTGCGTCGAGGCGATGTGTCATTTCAGTGGCCAAAGTTAAACTTAACGCTATCGCTACAATAGGGTGTCCTGAAATTCAACACTTAAAGCGTTTACGTTGTAATAATATTGGAATTAAAGGTTTTATTTATAAGCTGTTTTTTTTACTTCATCAAATTTTATTAGGGATTTTAATTGAGAAGGTTGACGAGTGTGGCGATAGATTATGGCTTAATATACCAATTAAATGAAAAAAGCCTTTAACTCTTGCAAAATGATTAAAGATAATAACAAAGATGAGTGAGGATCAAATTTATACACATCTCAATCACAGTTACACGTCCCACTGCACCCAGACGGCCTTTATAATATGTATTTTTAAAAACAACTAATAAATAACAGCAACATAAGTGTGAAGTCACCGAAAACTGCTAGTATTATGATATTATGGAACGTGAATTCCAAGGTATAAGTAATCCTCCATTTCAAGATGAGATCCGATGTTATCATTGTGAGGCCAACAAAAGAAAACCGATCTTAATATTCCTATCTATATGTAGTATCTATAGAAATAATATATCCCAATCGCTTATAATACGTATTTTTATTTAATAACGGTAAGAATATTTTTTATTACATCTAGGGAGACGGATACGGATGTAATGATAAAATGTTCGATTCGAGGGGATTTTTTCAATTAATATCATCGTAATATAAGATTTAGGGTTTACGGTAAAAGAATATTTTTCTTCAACGTTATATAGTTTCATTAAAATCTATTATTTCTTTTACCAAAAACTATTTTATTTAGTAAATATTTTACGCACTTTTTTTTCCTCTTCTAAGCTAAACCCTACCTCATACATAAAGCTCCAATCCAATGATAGCCACCTTCTTTAAATCTCCCATCCAACACGCTGCAGGGCGTTGATCACTACTATACTTGCCTAAAGTTGAGCTTGGAGCAGTGCCTGGTACTTGCGACCACGGGAGTAGCCTTAGACAACACTCGCCTTCATTGCTCCAGCTCGACATAGCAAATTACCTCAAAAGAAATATCTACCGCCTTTTGTATAATTCTAGTTAAAATATGCTTGTTAAAGAATAATGTTGCCATAGCATACTTGCCATGGCCTACTACAGATAATTAAAATACAGTATATCAATCAAATATAGCAAGTTGACATATGTCGGTTACATTGAGGTGGCTTCTTCTGGAAACTTGGCCGACGCAGTTCCACTTCCACAACGTACTGTTTCAACACATAGTCTGGTCAACCAGAGTCAACTTCGGTTTTCTCGCGAATAACTTCATTGCCAATTCTATATATCAGAGAAAAAATTATGGCAAGGGCTACAGATATGACCCTTTATGACAAATTACAGCTTAATGACAATATGAGGATTTCTAATATAACAATGAGTAAATTTAAAATATGTTGTTAGAAATCGTAAGTGGTTAACGTTTTTAAAAAACAAAATTAAAACACATATCGTCTTTATGTTTCGAAATTGTTCGGAAAGAGACTTGTAACAATTCTATTGCTTTTATAGTCTTTTTCATCTAAATCTACAATCTTTTACACGAGGTTGTTAATAATATTTAAACTTTTGGCTAATACAAATTTAAAGCAATTTAACATATCTGTCATATATTCTCAGGTTGCCAAAAATATATTTTTGTGTCTTAAAATGTACTTAATTATTTTTCTTCCATATTCTTGTTTTAAACTTCACATATATTTGATAAATCTGTAATAAAAAAATGCTAGTTCCTCAAGTTGACCACTACATGTGCCATGTGCCATATTTTAGTATCTTATAAGATAAAATAAAATAATGTGATTTCTCTCGTACCTATACAAACTTCAGTAATAAAAAACAACTAAGGAAATTATTTATTTTTTATTTATTTATTTATTTTATATAAAATTTTATATAAAATTACAAAATCGCCAGTGTAATTTTAAGCGTCTGCACGAGTTTTAATACTCAGCTCAACAGGGCTTACAATACTTAAACCTAATACATATATATCTACATTACATTAGCCAATAAAGTTTCCACTTGTACATCAAACATGGAGCATAGTCGTACCCTGATGTGGAATATGATTAATTTAATTATATCTTAAAGTCCCCCCTGCGGCTTCGTCCGCTTGAATTAAAAACTGTAAATTATAACAAAAAAATATTTTATTATTTAAGTATAGGTATTATTAGCGAAATAAATGAAAATTTAAATAATATATTTTGAGATTTTATTTGATCTTGCTCTAAAAAATCGTCTCCTTTATTCGAAAAAATGTTTAATTATTAACTCCATAACATCCTCTGACTTTCAGTAAATGGTCCATAAAAATCAGTTCAGCTGTTCCGGAGATTAGCCTGGACAAATAGAACTAGAGACAGACAAAAAATGCCATTGCTTCTCGATGGCACAGCAGAAATGAATATGTCTTGTATCATAAATAAAAAGAACAATGTAACAATGATTTAATTCAAATGGTTTCATTTATATTTTTGATCTCTTATATACACTATATACAAACACCTAGAGACACACTATATATAAGCACACAACACACAGACACACGGAATAATAATGTTCATCAAGTACCGCAAACATATTTTTCAAATGGAGTCCGCGTACTAAGTGATGAGTCATGGTAACGATTTTCGTATCGCACATTCCTTTTCCCAAGCCGCAGGGATAAGACATATGCATATCAAAAAAATGATTGTATTTTTGTATCGAGAAAATAACTGTATATACTTGAAAAACACGATTTTTTTGATACCACAGATAGTGAGTGTTATTTATATGCATATTATTGTTATTTGTTATTTAAATAAATTTAATTTGGAATTGTATCGCTCTGTTGTCCTTAAACAGGATAAGAACAGACATTATTTGATTATTGTCTGTGCTTCGTCTAGACTACAAACGTCAACCACACTGTTTCTACGAAATAACGTAAAAGACTAGAATTTACTGCTTTGCTTATTGCGATTGGCGTTAATTTCTGTCACTCAATACGCATTGTCTTAAATTCAGGGGCAAATCGGGGAGAAAATTCGGGGGGAGAAGGAGAAATATTATTGACATTTTTTATATAAATATCTCATTCTACACTGTTTTAATTTTTTTTTGGTTTTTTTTCTAAGAAGCTGCGGGATACAGCCACGCACATAGCTGAATTGGTAGATGGAACTTGTGGACTTAGTGTTAAGAGTCTGCCATGAAGTTGCCCAGCTTCCGCCGAATTCCGAAGGCATTGCGTGTTGAGTAGCGGAACTAAACACCACTTTCGAGAACAGAGCAAAGAAAATGAAAATATCAAATATTTAATTTCCTCGAGTGAGAATCGAACCCAGAACCAGTTGCGCGACCATAAAGTTTCAGTCGCGCCTCAAATAAGTTGAGTTATTTATAAGATCATAATGTTTATATACTTCAGTATTCTTTCATTTCATTGACTCTCACAATTGCTATATACATAAAGCAAAACTTTAAACTCATTTGTTGTACATCATTTCAATGAAACTCGTTAAAATAATTTTATTTGATACCAATATGTACTTTGGGAGTTTAAAATGTATTTAATATTAAAATATAATACCGTTGTAAATATATGAACACATACTAAAGTGTACAAAATGTTAGATAATATAAATTTTGAATTAATTATTTGGACGTGGCGTCGCGTAATTGCGTGTCCTGTCAGTGACAGATTGTATTTACAATATGTACTATATACTCGTATATATACAGTACAAATGTTTCACACCACAGAAAGTGGGGAACGGAGTGTCTTAACACTTGGTTCCCTCTGTCTACACTGCCATGTGCGGGATACAGCGTGAAGCTAAAAAAAAATGAGTGACTTAGTTCGGTGTTGAAGTGAAGTGAGTAGTTGATTTCCTCTTCTCAACACGCAATGCCTCTAGAACTCGTTGGATAGGGGGGAACCGTCTTAGCACTAAACTTGTCTACAGTGACGAATACAGCGTGAAGCAGAAAAAAAACATTTTGAAGAGAATTATTTCGGAGTAAATAAATACAAGACGAGACTTTGCAATATTTTAGATTAAATAGAAATGATAAAAGACCAGATAAGATATAAACAGAACGAATAATAGAAGAATTTGTAAAATTCTGAAGGAATACAATATTTTTATTACAATTTCTTTGAACGCGTTTAATCTGAGCATCGAGAAATGTACAGTTTTTTTTGCTTTTGTGATCTTGAATTTAATAGCAATGAGCAAATTGTTTGATGACAGTGAAGTTGTATTTGCTTTAATGAACTGGCTTTCAATCTTTACATTGCTATTTAATTTAGATTTTTTGCCAATACGAGTTTTATTGTTATTATGGTATAGATATATTTTCCTGCTTAATGTATATGAACCTGTTTGATTAGCAGAGGTCCACGTGGTGTAGTGGCACAACGTCTGACTGAACACGACGATTGTCTGTTCAATTCTCGCTTGAGGGATTCGATTTTTTTCATTCATTAAAACTTATGCGGAACGCAACGAATGTAGTTTCATAATATTAGGTTTCCTCTGCCAACCGCATTGCGTTCGAAGCTAAAAAAACACAATAATTACAAAATATTTTCTTCTTTTTATTTTTCCAGATGGAAGACTTTGCTCCATACCAACTTCAATCGTCATGTAGTAACTGCAACTAGGCTTCCCAGCTTTCAAAAGTTGCTCACGATCGGAACAAAGGCCTATCTCCTGACTTGCTCTAATCGCTTGTTTGTTTTTCATGAAAAGGTAGACTGCGGTCTTGAGTTTGGCTTGCGGGTTTGTTCCTTACTTGTCTTTTGTATATATTTTTATAATATTGAAGTGACTTTTTTTATAAATTAAAATTAATTGCAATGGGCTCAATGGATCAGTTTTCATCTAGCAATTTTGTGCTTAAGTAAATGTAAAAATTATTTTCGTTGTGTTTGAGGCCGTCGTGGCGCAGCGGCACAAGGGTGTGACTGTAACGTGACGGTTATGGATTCGATCTCCACTCGAGGAAGTGAAATATTTACTTACGTTTTTATTTCCATTTCTTCGCTCTGGTGTCGAGGTAAAGCGCGGCGTTGACTTTTGCCACTCAACACGCAATGCCTCCAGAATTCAGCAGAAAGTGGGAACGGAGGGTCTCTACACTCTGCCCAAGTGCCTGCCTGTGTGCGAGATACGACGTTAAGCTGACTTTGATTTTATTTATAAAATAATAAAGATGTTTTATTGAATAACAGTGCAATGCACATAGTGAGGAATATGAAGGTATAAATATATTTTGTAAGATGAACATTAACAAATAAGAGACGCTTTCACGGCGTAGTGGACAGCAATGTTACCCTCATGGGAGAAATGACTGTCATGTCTTCACTCTGGTATTGTGCAAAAAGTGATGAACAGAATGTCTTGGCACTAGGTTCTCATTGCATACCTTGTTATAAAATGGTCACAGTCACAGAAATATTGTATTATTAATGCGATAAGTGAAATAAGGACTTAGATTAATACTATTGAATAGGGTCCATTGTTGTAAGGACATCGTGGTGCAGAGGCATAACAGTGCACTTTTAAACGCGAAGGTTATGAGTTCAATTTGCACTCGATGGAATCAAATATTTAATATTTTCATTTTCTCGTTCTGCTATGAAGGCAAAGCTTAGCATTCAATTTCGTGTAATGGTAAATGGAGTGGACACTAGGTTCCCAGTTTCCTTCTGCCTACCCTACTGTGTGCGAGTTTCATAAAAATAAAGAAAATAATAATACAGTATAAAAAAAAATTATGCAAAGAAAATCGCTGACATTACATTGAAGAGGTTGAAACTAAATATAGAAATATGAAACATTAAAGACCATAACGGAATAAATATATCGCGTGGGGTCCTCTATATTAAAGGACGCAGTAAATCTCGATGATAGATCGCTGTTTTTCCGGCTTTTCAACAAGCTTTAAATGGCAGGCCCTTAGTACGAATATGTCTGAATAACGATGAAGGAAACAACACTATTAAAAATAGGGTTATTATGTAATGATTAAGAATTTTGTTTATTATGTATCAGGTAGAAACAGACGTCGTAGTGGCAATACCCTCTGCTCTGGAGAGCAGAGTTTCTGCCCGTGTTACAGACTGAGCAGATCGGAAACATAAAATAATTAATTGATCCGTGTGGGTATCGAACACATAACCACCATGCTTATGCCAGGTAGCCTTATCAAGTATTTAATTTTTTTTTATTAGCTTCACGCTGTATCCCGCACATAGCAGGGTAGACAGAGGGAACCTAGTGTCTGACGAAGTCTGGAGGCATTGCTTGGTAAGTGGCAGACTCAATGCCGCGCTTTGCCTCGACACCAGAGCGAAGAAAATGGAAATATAAACGTAAATAAATATTTCACTTCTTCGAATGGGGATCAAACCCACAACCAGTCGATTTTGCAGCGCACAAAGTCACACGTTGTGCCGCTGCGCCACGATGGCCTCGTATTTAAATAATAACATAAATAAATATATATATATATTTTTAGTAATATCTACTTTTACTACTTAGGTACACTGAAAGGCTCTCTTCCCAACTCGCACATGTAAAATTGAAAATTAATTTTATAACATCTGTTCCGGGTGAAGATAACAACAACTTTCGAAGATATTAAATTTCCTCTAAGGAGGAATTTTTAAGATAAGGACGAAATGTAATTTCATTTGCACCATTCAAGTGTTCAGGGGGTGTGATTACATTTGTAACAATACTGCTTAAACGCGATAAAACTTTTTACGACGAAAGTATAGTACTCTAGTTTACCAAGTCCCATTAAAATAATTTATAGACCTAATCTTTTATAGTAGCTTATTAAAATATTTTATTAATATTAATAATGATATATTCTTGTTTAAGCTTCACGCTTTATATGCCGGCTATACCAGGATAACTACAGTGAGCCTAGTGTTGAGACACTCCGTTCCCTGGAGGACTTCTGTTCTTCATCTTCCGCCGATTTGTGGAACTCGATTTCGTATTAGTTCTTATGTATTTAATAATACAGAACTTGAATTTCCTTAAAATAATTTCAGCTATTTTAAGTCAGGTTTCCTTATTTTGAATTTATAAATAGGTTCCTAAAATTGTTTTATTAAAGCGGTACTATCATCATAATGATATTTTTTAAATTAAAATTAAAATACAGGGCGATATTTTTTATGACTTCTACATGCCTGACGAAGAATAAAAGATAAAGATTATACAATTATAAATAGAAACATTTACATTTCAAAAGAAAAAAAAGATAAGAGAAATGACAATTCCTTCCTGAACTACAGTAATGCCAACATTTGAAGACATTCTTGCCAAGTGATACAATTAACTGCATACCCTCCAGTTGGCTAACGTGCGTGTAATCTATTCGAATTTTCCGGTTACAAGCTAACTTGTGAAGGAAGTTGT
>DWGR01000181.1:0-29183 GCA_018247715.1 Heliconius burneyi
GACACCGGTTGGTTAGGGAAGAGGGTGCTCATTCCCTGAAGAATAAACAGGCACTGAATGGCTGCCTGTGAGAATAAGGTCAAAAGCTAAAGGGGCGCCCCCTGGCGGGGCTCGGACCTCGGCCTTTTTATAAGAAAAAATAAAAAAGAGGGATAATTTATTAGTTTGCTGTAAATATTTAAAAAGCTGCATTCTGTACGAGTATACCATATAAGTACAAAGTATAAAGACATCTTGCATATCTATTCATAATAACTGTGCATTGTTATATTTCTCATAGTAGAATAGATAAAAATGAAATGAAATTTAAATCTCGAATAAATAAACAAACAGTCTAAGAAATATTTCTAATGACTGATCAATAGTGAGCTTTTAAAAATCAAAGATCAAAAGATCAAAGTTTACGAATCGTTAAGTTGGAACAATTAATCTACTAGAGTGCTGGTTCTGCACCGCGCCGAATGAATGGTCATCGGAATGAAGACGTATAGCGCTAACACGTCACACCGGGCCAATATGGCCGAGCGGGTGTAGTAGCTCGCGATTAGTTTAGCTATAAGGTTAAAGGGTTACTTTAACCCTTATTAGTGAAATGCGAGTTTGACTCGCATTACATCGGTTTTTTTATTATTTATATATAACCTATCCCTGTTCCTGGCCGCCGTGGCGCAGCTTTATAATCTCTAACTGTAAGTAAATTATTTAAATTTTCTCGCTCTGGTGATGAGACGATTGACGAGTTTCACCACTTCATACGCAACGTTATATGATATATACAATATAAATTATACAATATAACTTATATTGATAGTTCCAAAGTTAGATTCCACAATCCCGAATAGTTTTTCAATATTAAAAGCCAATACGTCGAGGCGCATCACACAGTAAGTTGCATTTGTAACCGATGTCCGCGTCGGACTTGGTCGATGGCAGGAAGGATCAATGTATATAGAAATCGGTTTTGTTATTAGCTCTTGCGGAATTATTAAAGCTTAGGTTAGCTAACTTTATTTTTATATTTATTAAATACAATTATTAACGTTGCAATTTAAAATTAACTTTTGTAACTATTTTAATAAACTGTAACAGGTTGTGGCTCGTATCAACTTTAATGAAATTATGTAGAGGTATCTCTGCCGTTCACATGCTATCTCTAGTCTACCACCATAAGTTTATACAACTCAGCCATATACGACCAAACATTAAATATTCCCTAATGGTGGTAGACTAGAGATAGTACGTCAACGGTACAGATACTCTACATACATATATCAAGTACTGCATATCTATGTCTGATAACGAGTCTTTTAACAAAAATCATAATCTGCTACACCGATAGTGAGTGAAAATTGATGTTCCGTAAGATTTATTAGCTCGACTCCACCTTTAAGTTGCCAACATGAGTCGCATTTACTGTGATGGCTTTTTAATATCATTTACTTCTCTTATCATCAGAATATTATAAAGATAGGATTTAATGATATATTCGAGACCGTCGTGGCCCAGTGGTACTAGGGTGTGATTATAGAACGCGGCGTTGAGTTCCGCCACTAAAGACGTAAAACTTCAAAATTTTGCCGGAAAGTCGGATATGAAAGTGTCTTAATTGGAACCGCGTGTACTAACATTACGGTCCCAGGTTCCCCCTGCCTACCCCCCTTTATATAAAATGTTAGATATGGTTAATATACCAGTATAATAATGTAAGGCAAACAGATGTCGATGTCGAAAACATTATAAATGTTTTTAGTATAGTATAACATAGTAATAGTACTTGATTTAAAAAATATATATATATTTATTATTATAACTGTATCAAAATGATTTATAGGTTTACTCATCATTTCATCATGTATTTTTCTTAAAAAGCGTCGATTTAGTACAAATACACGTTATGGATGAAAAATTATTCCACGCATCATAAATTGTGTCGAACCAGACGGCACAAATGCTGCACACTCTCATATTTCATTTAACGTTCCGTTGTAAAATATTTTAAGGTATTTTATACGTTATATTTCTATAAACACGTATTGTAAACTAATATAAATTGTGGCTGCGATAGTCGATGTTCAATGGAAAGAATTTTAACGTGAAATTAATTCTTATATATTTGGTTATTACATTGAATTGTAATATATATATATATTAAAATGAAACACAATGATATCATCATACTATGACTGACATCACATTGTCTCTAAAATATATGACTACAGTATTGGATTAAAATATCATAAAAGATTTCTATTTATATGATTGTCATTGTCATTGAATTATTAACTTAATAAATAATATTTTTAGCTTCCCATGTAAAGCAGGATAGGTAGAAGAAGCCTAGTATACAGACTGTGTCCCCAATACTCCGAATTTCGGACGCATTGCACGTTGTCTGACGCAACTCAATACCGCGCTTTGCCTCGTTACCAGAGCTTAGAAACGAAAATATAAAATATTTAATCTCCTCCAGTGCGAATCGAATTCACAATCTGTCGCACTTGCAGTCAAACCTTTGTGCCACTGCGCCACAACTGACCTCAATTAATTAAAACTGGTATTTACTAACAACCATATTCTTTATAAATGTGAAGTCAGCTCCATTAGTAAGGCCACCGCAGCCGCGGTCGATTACGGCTGAGCGAGTAAGCACCGAGGAATCAATGTCAATCCAAAATGACTGCGGTTACCGAATAAATATGATATATTGAAATTTATAATTTAGTCAATTTCGATGTGAGGCCGTCGTGGCGCAGCGGCACAAGGGTACGCTTGCGCATGACTGTTACGCGACGATTGTGGGTTCGATCCCCACTCGAAGGAGTATTTAATATTTATTTAAGTTTATATTTCCATTTCTTTGCTCTAGTGTCGAGGCAAAGCGCGACATTGAGTTCTGCCACTCAACACACAATGCCTCCAGAATTCAGCAGAAATTGGGGAACGGAGTATCTTTACACTAGGTTCCTGCCTACCCTGCTGTATGCAGGATACAGCGAGAAGCTGATAAAAATTTTTAAATTCTAAATTTCGATGTGTTTCGTGCAATATTGCATTACTTTCATTTATACTACCTATCTAATTTTCTTTTTTTTATATTTTTCTTCTCCCGAAATAGAGTGATGTGTGTTTTCTTCATTCCCTGTTCCTAGAATTTAATGTTGTTTTCACACATTAATATTCTCTTACGTGGCTATGGGGTAAAGTAATATATGTATATATTTATGTTTAGATTCATTCTGTATCCTGCACAGCAGGGAAGAGGCAATCATATAGTGTTACAGCTCTCCGCTCCCTACGCACCGCCCAATTTCAGAGACGTTACGTGTACGTTTTTTTATCTGAACTTAAAACTTATATTTGCTTTGTTATGACACTATCCTTCTACACATTAAAGTAAAATAGTTTATAAATACAATTTACACATTCTCATTCATTCTCGATATTTCGTACATTTAATAAATGTAATAACACAGTTATAAGTTAGCATATTTAAAAATATTCTGTAAAATTTTAATAAAAGAGAACTAAATTAGCTTTAGTTGAACAGTATTACCAAAATAATTTTCACTTTTATTATTTACGGATGAAAAAGCGACCCGACCGGCTTACCGTGTACGGTGTTTCGTTGACGAGGATTTTTCTGCCTCGGGCAAGTATTCGGCTTCAATATGTCGGCTTAGCGGCTACTGTGCGGTGTTGTATCTTTATCAAGGCTTTCTGAATATTCAAAATGAACTCTAATTCTAAAACCATCATATTGATTATAAAAGGGTATTTTGGTGTAATATAATAGCAAATAATTAAAATGTTTGGATTTTAGACAATGGGTACAAAATATTCGAACAATCTATAACGGTCTAACTATTAGAGATTTACAGCGGTTTCCAAGTATTTTAACAATACAACTCTAGTCATTACAAATAAATGGTATTTGGTGAGATGATTAATAAACTTATTATATCAAAACGTCTACGTAATATCTTTTAAGTTACATTCTCAAAAAGAAATTGTGAATTGTGCGGTCCGCCCAACTAGAAAACCGACCAATTTTGAAATTGTAGGTGAACGGGAAGTACTTACGACTTATAAATGTTATTGAACTTAAATTTGTGGGTGTATTCACTCATTTTTCTATTTTTTCCTTTCCTCACTCTTGTCAAATATTTTATAATTGTGGCTCCATGGGAAATACCCTATAGGTTATGATTAATCGCCGAATAAAGACTACAGACTTAATTTTGATGATTACTTTTTCAATGAAATATCTATAAATTTAATCTTTTCAGTTTTTTTTGTATTGCAAATTTTCACTTTATAACTGTGGGACTACGAAAACTACTCTTTCGACTTCGATTATGCGGCGAATTTTACATAAAATGCAAATGTTTTTCCTTTTGTGGTAAGGAACCCTAAAAATGCCACTATCATAATTAATCTATGTAATTTATTATATCAAGTTTATATTTCGTTTTTTACGCTTTCGTTTGTCAGAAAAATATTTTTCCCAGTCATTATTTTCTTGGCGCCCAGATTAAATTACCGCGCATTTGTTTTTCTTAATTATCATTCTTGAAAGCTTACCGAACTACAATAAAATTCTATTCAGCCAATTATTAAATTAAAATATAAAATAAAAGAAAATATATGTATTAACATGTTATTGGAATATAAAAGAAAATTATATAAATAATAATTTATATTCAAAAATATAAAATATTTTTTTTATATTTAGGTATTGAATTTATACATTTTATTTATATTCTAAACATATATTTTGTTCTGCTCTTATTTGGTACCATTAGAGACCCAACACCCACGCTTAGTAGACTATGGCTGTCATTAAATAAACATAATAACGGTTTTAAGTTACGAAAAGCAAAAATAAATAAGCAAAATGAACAACTGTAAATACAACAAAGCTTAATACGTTCACACATACAACAAAGCTTGGTTGTTTTGTAATTTTGATTAATATTTAGCATTACTTGCACCCGATGTTCATAAGAAGAAAAGAATGGAAGTTTTAAACTCGCGCCATTAGCGTCCCAAAGCAACGATAACGATTTTGTTCGACATCAATTTGTTACCGTCGCCCCCAATTTATGACGCGTGGAATGATTTTTCAACATCCATAAGCGAGTATTTGTATTAGCAGGCGAAATAAATGGCTGACAAGACCCGCTGGCTCTCCTGCCACTGGGGGCGAGGAGATAAATCTTACAGATTCATTTATCCACTGTACGCCGAAATTGGGATAAACTATATCCGTTTTTAAGTAACGTGGTTAAGCTAAATTGGGTTAAGTATTTTTAAGGTACTAACACAGTTTGTAAAAGTGGTTTTACTTGTATATCATTTTTGTTGAGTCAATTGAAATTCGTTTTTTTTTTATATTTATTGTGTTATGTTTATTTTTATCTTAATGTATTAAGTAAATCTTTACTTTAATATATTTTTTTTTTCAGCTTATATAGCCCACTAAAATAAACTGATTTATTTACCTTTACTTCTTACTATAGTCTACATACATGAAAAATATGATATTTAACATTATTCACATTAAACAAATGATAAAAACGTAAGAAATTTAGCTCTACCCAATTACAATGAAAATGTTTTAAAAGATTTCATAAGATATTTACATTGTAAGGAGACCGCGGGAAAAGAAATACGAATACTAATTAATGTCGAGAAAAATCTGTTGAGAAGTGAGAAAATCATTTACAATTTTACGACATGATTCCCATTTTTCACAAAGAAAGCGTTCAAGTAAATCTCAGAATTTATATTAAACTGAACTGAAAGCTGAGAAGTTATTCTGAAGAAGATATAAGAATATTACATTTTTTTTTTCAAGAAAGTTTATTTATAGCGATATTAAAGGTTTAAGTCCTGTTTGAAAAAAATCTCCTGAGACCAGACCACATAGGTCTGGTCTCTGGCACGTGGGTGTTATTTTCTTTTACCTTAAGAGTCACAGTTACGTACGGTTCGATTCCTACTCGGGGTATGAAATATTTAATATTTTTATTTCGTAGCTTGTTAATGAAGCAAAGCTCGGCGGTGAGTTCCGCTACCGCAAAAATATATTGAATAATAATAAATGTTGGATATATAATGTATAGAAATATACTTGATAATATTTTTAGTAAACATTTTACCACAGTTATATACCTTATTTTTTTCCTTTATTTTTAACATAATATCTCCTACATATGACAAAAAGGCAGAGAGAATCTTGTTGTAAAATACTTCAAGTAGTTTTCTTTTTGATACGGAACTCAATATCAGGCTTTCGAATTTTATGAATAAGATTAAATTGAATATACTCATATACGGAAAATTTTTGACGACATTAAGTGTGATATGGCGATAAAAAAACATCTTTCATTTACTTAATTACTTGTTGTGCATATAAAATATATTAAAAAGCCTCACTAAGCTTGCTTACTCTTATTTTTATAATTAAATCCCCCTTACTCACTGGTGGGGTAGCAGTGAGACAGTCCGTTAAGCACGGCCGCTGGCGACGCTTTGCCAGACCGATGCGCACCGAGCGTCGACTGTCCACTGGTCTTTTATTTTTTACTATGAAAACACAGGGACGATATATTTCAATTTTGAGATAATTTTAATTTTAAAAGATGGCTGTACTGTTTTATATATTTATATGAATTAAAGTAGTTTCCGTGGACTATAAAATGTAAAATCGCGTTAATTCTGGTTCTAGGAATTTTTAGATATGTAGAGTCTTAGATAATTGCCTTTCATAAATCTGCATGAGATGTGCTGTGATGTGTCAAGTAACAAGGTAGGTAGTCGTAAAGACAAGTAACAATAATAATAAACTTTTAATGTACGTATAATTACAGTATAGCTACTAATCTAGAATTATGTTTATCAGTGGTTCAGATCTTTGAATTAAAGCAAGATGAAGATAATAAAAATAATATATATTTTTTATTAAGTACTAATATTTTTTTAATTATTAATCTTACAATAGCGAAGCCGTCTATGAATCTTCCGAGAAGCTAACAATAAGATTTCTTAGAACTAACTTAAAAAAAAATGGTTTCCCACTAAAAATCTACCTATAGAAAAATAAGACGATCAATCAATTGATATCTTTAATTATTAAAATAAACTGAATAAAAAAATATGATATTTCTATATTATTACGCTTACAAACTTTTACACAATTGATAAATCCTATTATCATAAAATATGTTATAATATGTTTGATACGTCGTATGTTTACTGAAGGAAAAAATGTAACTGGCAACATTTACGATTTATTCAATACGTTTCGCTAAACTTGTTTGGTTTCATAAGTTTTTTCTACTGTTACAGTTTTTTTTTCAGGGAAAACTAAATAGAAGAAAATGCTCAATTCTACGTTTGCGTGATACTATCGCGCCTCGTCAGCAGTGTGTCCCTCCGGCCGCGCTGCCCACAGATAGTCCCCTGCCAATGCGGTTTTATATTTAAAACATTCTGCAAATTGTGTCTAACCAGACGAAATGAATTTTGCTATAGAAAAGAAGATATTTTTTGACTTATATTATGTATGGTTTGTATTTACGTCAGATTACATCAGAAAATTGGGTTATTTTATTAAGGTCCCATATACACTTGGTATTTTAGGTATATATTTTAAATTCAATGAACGGATTCTAATTAATATTATTTATAAGACATTTACTAGTTATTAAAAAAATACTTTAAATATTTACTTTAAAATGTATTTTTTTATGAGACAAGGCAAGCCTTGTCTTTATATGGACTCAAGAGTCTTGTAAAAACACTATTAAATTATAAATTTTTCTTTCGAAACATTTCAGTTAATAAATCATTTATCTAGAAAGTCCATATCGAGTGTTTTTCTTGAAACAATTTGTAGTCGATAGCGCGTGGCATGTCCTTTGACGTGGAACATAAATCTCGGTCAGTAAGGCACATCTACGCTGACCGAGTAACCGACTCATCGTTTATATTATATAACATGCTAAAAAGACTTGAGACGTAACAAAATTTCTAACTTCAATATTAGTTCGGTCTGTAGTGTAGGCTCGAGTCAGCGGAGAATTGTGTGTCAATTTTCATTTGTGGAGAGAAGTGCGTACAAGCCTCGTCAGTGAAACCTAGCGATTTCTATCCTCTTACCCGTTACGGTCAAACGTGCCGGACTAAAACAATTCTATTTATTTAGACGCTTAACAAAATATACAAACATATTTTTTTTCAGCTTTACGCTTTATCCTGTATCCTGCTATGTGCAGGCAGGACCCTTATGTTAAGACATTCTCCGTCCGTTCTCTACTTTCCGCTGAATTTTGAGGTAGGCGTGTTGAGTAGCGAAACACAACGCCACGCTTTGCCTATTTATTGGAGCGAAGAAAATATAAATATAACAATAATTCATTTTCCCGAGTGGGAGTTGAAGTATCCTTGTAATTGTCCTTATACCATAAAAAAAAAAGTAAGACCAATAGTGACGCATCGTAAACATGCGACTGAAAACGCGGAAGATTTTGGGTTCAATTTCCACTTGAGAATATAAAATATGTTTAATTTTCATTTTCTCGCTCTAGTAACAAGGCAAAGCGTGGCATTGAGTTCTGCCACTCAACATGCAAAACCACCAGAATTCGGCGAATAGTGTGTAGCGATGTCTTTCAATACTAGGTGCCCAGGTTCCCTCTTCCTACCCTACTACGTTCAGAATACAGCGTATTATCTTATGATACAATACAGGTATTAACTTTAAAAATAAATCTAATATTTAAATTAAACGAAATGTCCCAAAATCATCTTTTTGTAGATGCCTGTACCAGTTTAATATATCAGCTTCATAATTTAATGCATAAGATATACCTGATATTGTTTAAGAACGTTCTAAAAGAAGTGAAACATTATTAGCCTCAAGCCTCCGCGGTCACTCCGGCTGCGGTATTAACTATGGAAGGAGGCCTCCTCCCTCCGGCCTTGTTGGCGATGTGTACTCGATTTTTACTTGCCAGTATTTTTGCAGAGTAATGTAATTATTCATATATTTTGCTGAGTTTTGCAGGTTAAGCTTATTTAGGTAAGATTTTAAGAGCAATTTTAAATTTTATTAATACTGTTAATCTTAAAGCTAAAATGGATTATTTGAAAAAATAATTTATTAAGGCCGTCGTGGTGCAGCGGCACAACAGTGTGACTGTTACGCGATGGTTGTGGATTCGGACTGCACTCGAGGAAGTTAAATAGTTAATATTTACGTTTATATTTCCATTTCTTGGCTGTGGTGTCGAGGCATAGCGCGGCGTTGAGTGCTTTCACTCAACACGCAATGCCCCCAGAATTCGGCAGTAAGTGGGGAACGGAGTGTCTTAATACTAGGTTCCTTCCTACCCGGCCTACCCTGCTGTGTGCGGGATACAGCGTGAAGCTGATTTGATGTTTCTTTAATTAATTAAAATTGTAGATTGAATACGCAATAGGCGTAGATGCGAATGTTAGGTCATTTTTATAATGTATGTGTATCATCACATCAGCTTATTACTCAACATTCATTTTGTAATAAAAAAAATATATATTGTACTACAAAACAACAGATTAGTGAATGTTGCGATTGCAGTCTACCACTCGTAATTTTACTCAAATACAAAATACTCGTTTTATAACAACGCAAGTAGGTTAATCAAATGCAAAATGGAATACTCTATTTCTATTTAACTTCGATAAATAAAGCTTAATGTGTTTGTTTTGATTCGTCGTGCATTTCCAAACGATGACGGACCAGCGCTGAGTGAACTACGTCACTATCCTGTCATAGAATTTTCGTTTTTGTCGCAGAACTTAGATAGGTCATTTTATCTTGTCTGTTTCCTCTTTTCTCTCTAAACAATTCCGGCCGGTAAGTTTAAATTTCCTCGTCCCTTCTGGAAAGCTGCGTGCGCTATGGCCCGCGAAGTTATTGCTTCTTCGACTATACACGAAACGCATCAGTTTCGCTTAGTAGAAGAAAAGTGATACATCGATCGTTTTTATGGCGTTCTCAGTTTTATATATCACTTTTACGGTTCATCATAAAATAAGTTATTCCTGGGGTTATTCCAAGTTTTATTAGAGTTACAGAAATTGGCATTTACCCCTCAAGAGGACCTAGAATCTGGTTATAAAAGTATTCAGATTTGAAATCTTCGCAACTGTAGCTAAAACGAAAAGAGCTTTATATTCTCGCGTTGTTTGTTCTAAGTTTAGAAAAGTTTTTAATATTTTTTATTGTGTTATTTCAAAGTGAAGAAAGAATAATACTTTTGTAGATAGAGACTTATAAATATTTGAAAGGAACGAGAGTTGACCTGCGCCTACCGAAAACCGGTACCTGCAAGCGGTCGGACTAGCTTACTTGTATTATTACAGTCATGTAAATAAATATTTATCCACAATCTTTGAAAATTTAATAATATCATCGAACTGTTGTTATATGGACCAAAATAAAATATGGACGAAAATCTATTTTAATAACTGACTTTCCAGTATTATCATTATTTAGAATTTTATTATCGACAAATAAACGACATACCTATACAATGATTTTTTTTATTATTAGCTTCACGCTGTATCCCGCACATAGCAGGGTAGACAGAGGGAACCTGGTGTTAAGACGCTCCATTCCCCACTTTCTGCCGAGTTCTGGAGGCATTGCATGTTGAGTGGCAAAACTGAACGCCGCGCTTTGCCTCGACACCAGAGCGAGGAAATGGATTTATAAACAACCAATGACTCCGTCGAGTGGGGATAGAACTCACAACACTGGTTGTCGATTTTGTAGCACATTAAGTCACACCCTTGTGCCGAAACACACACACACAAACACGAACTAGCGGGTAGAATGTCGTCGTCTGCAATATGTTCGGATTAACAAATAATATCACTGATACTTACCATCGCGGTGAATATTTGCTTTGGACGAATACGCCTAGTATTACAGTCGGTTAAAAACCTGACCTAGTTGTACGTTTTAGTTTCATGTTTACTCAAATTATATTTTTATAAATTGTGTTAGCCATTAAGGGTACAAAAAAGATGGCCATCAAGGCTCAATGGTGCGATATCAGACTTTACTCAGATGCAAAGAAAAGTTGCGAGTTCGACTCCGGGTATCGGTAAAATAATGTGTGGCTAACTGCGGCTGCGGTAAGTGGTTGAGTTTCATCTCTCAATCTATAAGTTATATAATATTAAGATTAAATGGTCTGAATTGTGAAGTTTCCCTTCATTTTATTATCCAGAGATAGACCTCGCTTAGGTTTATTGCCCACACGATGTTTATATTCGCAAAACACCGAAAAGTCTGTACGTGGTATAATTTTATGGCAGCTCATACGAATACTTGTGAAATTATTCACAAGAGCGCCCCAGATCGACAGAACACGTCAAATTTTATGACAGCCCTTTACGTCTCCTCGAACACGCATAAGTGAACAAATTGTTTGTCAGATTAAGATTTACTACATCTTGTTCTAAGTTTCTATTTCAACTTAGTTGTCACTTTGAGTACTTGTTAGTAGCTTAAATCGTTAACCGTAGGTTATATTATGTTGTAACTCATCCTTTAATACCAAATCTTGGCTGAATGCTTAAAGCCTACCGTATAAATTTAAATTTGTTACTCTCTAACTTAGTTCTTAGTTTCTCTACTTCAATGCTCAACAGATAAGAGGAAACAGATATTATAGTCGCGGAGACAGTTTGAAGTTTGTTCTTGATAAGTTGTAGATATGGAAATTATTTATGCCATAAAGATAGATATCTGATAAGAAAATCCACGACATTAAATATTTAATATTTTAATTACTTCGCTCTAACGTCGAAACAAAGCGCGAGGTTAAGTTCCGCCTCTAAGCAAACAATGCCTACAGAACTCGGCGAAAAGTGGGGGGGTGATTTCTCTTAACACTAAGGTCCCTCTGCCTACGTGCGGGATGCAGCGTGAAGATGACAAAATAGACAAATACCCATTTAATTCTGGATTGTTTGTGCTAATAAAACCATCGTATATTATATGAAATTCTATAAAATAACAAACTGATAAGTATCTTTATATTATGGGTAAAACTAAACAAGCAAGTGGAGAAAGTTATAGAATGAGATTATATTCCAAGTTAAAAGTGTGGTTAATAACCTAGGTATAAAATTTAAAGCATGAATAGACAACGACAATATGCACAGTAGGTACACTCAGTGTCTTCGAGTGTCTCTGTATGGACACGAGTGTCTACTTACACAGTTTACTGTGACACGCTAATTAGTCACACATTAGTCGCTGTGTCCGCTGTGAATAAAATGTCCAAATATCTAGTGTACCTGAAGAAGCTTTCAAATTTTTATAAGTTATTTTCTAAATATAATAACTAATATGAAAAAACAATTTTAATAACTTATGTATTACTTTGACCTAAGCCGGGACGGGTGGCACTCTATAAAGATCTACATTCAGCAATAAACGGCGATGGATGTAAAATAAATTATGAAACATTTCTAATTGTGAATAAACTCTTTTACAGAAATTTGTGACTTCTATGTCTATTATTCTCTCATTAATAATTATAAAATACACAAATTATTGAAATATAAAAGATTATATCTTCCAATTGGATATAAAATAAAGCTTCTTATCCCGAAAGTTATTTATTGGGATTTATTATATAAGTAATTGAAGCGTGAAGTAAGCACACGTGGGCTGACGGCTGGAGCTCGCCAGGCGTGTGCACAGCGGGACAAGACGAGCCTAATACAGTACTGTTTGGCGAAATATATGTACAGTAGTATATCTGTATGGTACGGTTAACGAGTCGTGGTCGCTTTATATTAGGCTTCTTTCTATGTTGATACTCTTAATACATACATATGTCAGCCTTTCAAAATAAATAGAATAATAAAAAGCAGTTATTTAATATTACTATATATTATAACACGTAATGCCTCCGAAATTTTACGGAAAATTGGGAGTGAAAGTGACTTAACGAGAACAGCGTGTGTGTAGTGTAGAGTAAGTAGTATAGGTTCTCTTCTTACTCTGCTATAGTTATATATACCGTCAAACAAGGTAAAGCAACCATCTTAATATCTCTAATATCTCTATAATCTTGAATCCTGGCAACCCTTCAATGTGAAGTGCTATATATCTGCATACCTCAGCGTGTGTGCCCTATAAGGCTAATCCCCTATATTGATCGGACACGGCGGTCGCTGCTCCTGGAGCCATCCGACTAATCTTAATGCTAACCCGAACATTCAATAGATCCTCGATGAATGCTAATGGAACCCTTGAATAGTAAACCTTTATGGTGTACGTATTAGTTAATATGATTTTATGATACGTTTATCGTAGTAAACATGGGCGGGGTTAATCAATTGGTTTCGTTTTATAAATAAATTAAGTCTGACGAGATGTTTCATTCAAAAATGTTAGTCAACGTATGTTTAGTTCTAAATATGAACTTTATACATATATTTAAAATAAAGTCTTATATGGCTTACTTTATTCATTAAGCCTCTCTATAATCTTTTATATAGGTCAGTTAATATTATATGCAAGCTTATTAGTTTTATACTTGTTTTATTGTTGTTGCCTTTTATGGTTCCTTGCTAGTCTCTAATACAATGAATGGTTAACAAAAATTAATAAATTAAATATACATTTATATTAAAAGGTAGCCGTGGTGCAGGAGCGCAAAGTGTAATTATAAACACCGCTAGTTGTGGGTTCAACCCCAATTCGAGGGAATGAAATATTTGTTTAAATTTAATTTTTTTCCCTCTGGTGTCGAGGCAACGCCACGCTGCGTTGAATTTCACCATTCAACATAAGTGTTGAATTTCGACATTCAACACTTATCACTATGTTCCCTCTGTATTCCTTGCTATACCTGTGAACCTAATTATTTACACATTATATTTTATTTACATAATTCCATAGGATATGTTATTATAACTTTACATACACACACATATCTACAAAAACAAAAAGCGGCATTTGAATAGAAATAAAGCGAAATGTAATTGTTTATTAAGCCAGTGTAAATCATTTATATGAACGAAAACGATGATATGTGCAGTTACTCGAAAGAGCCCGCGCGGGCTCGGGCGCACACCGGTACGGCGGTCGCACACAAATTGCCTTGTACTCGTATCTCTCCCTATGGGGATAGCTGCACGAACGACCCATAGTAGAGTTAGAACAAAATTTGGTTCCTTGTGGACAGTTTTATATACTAACTTTTTTATATAGAATTTATGGCAAAACCGATAAGTTATAGTAAATTTTTTTTGTTTGAATTTCGTCGTGATATTTTTCAGCTGTTAAATGTTTCATATCTAGTTGCATTATAAATTGATACGTTTTTAATATTTCTTTAATACCGAAAATACAAACTATGCATTTTTAAAATTATTTCAAAGTATCCCCTTTGAAAAATTTGCTTGATAGCTTCAATGAATGAAAGCAAAAAAAATTGCCGCCCGCGCGTCGAGTTACACATGAAGGGTTTCTCACAATTTTCCATAAGCAATGCAAAAAATCACGTTTGTAGTTATTCAATTCCATTTTTTAATATTTGATGCTATAACAGTATCAGAATCTGTGAAAACTCATTATCACTATCACGGTTCATGAGATAACCTGCTGTCAAAAGAACAGATAGCCAGACGGGGGATTTTTTCATATTAGTAATAGGATCCTATTTCACTTTTTGAGTACGGAACCCTAAAAACAACAATAGCCTGGTGCGGTTTCGTAAGAATTTCCTTCCACGCGCCACGGAATTGTGGAATTGCCTACCTGCGGCAGTGTTTCCAGGTCGATATGACATGGGTACCTTCAAAAAGCGCATCTATCTCCACCTTAAAGGCCGGCAACGCACCTGTAGCTCCTCCGGTGTTACACTGGCCGTAGGCGGCGTTGATCACTTACCTTCAGGTAACCCGAAAGCTCGTTTGCTTTGTCTAAAACGCAAAATTACTATTACAATTATTTTCCCATTTTTTTTCTTTGAAAATCCTCCATATCCTTTTATAGTAACTAATCTAGTGGCACTAGTAATGAATCACCTGTTAAGGCTTTTCGAAGTTCTCTTAATTAATTGAAATTTTAAACAACAAAGCTTCAAAGCGGCGAACAATTTTAATTTATGTTTTAAGTTCTAAGCAGTGTTTATAACTTCTGTTGTTCTGCTGTCAAAACATCTTTGAAAGAAATTCTTTAGAAACACATTTTTTTTTATTTTAGAAAATTACTTAAGTTTCTTAACTACGTAGAATAAAAATAAAATTTAAAAAAAAATCAATATTATACCATATTGTGCATACAGCTTTATGTATGTACAATATGGTATAATATTGAAACCATATCTTTATAATAATATTTTACAACAAAATCAAATTAAATTCCCATTATACTGAGGTACTTTACTCCTCTTCAGATAAATGGGTAGTCAAAGGAAACCTGGGAGTCTAGTATTAAGACAGTCTGTTCACATTAAAACAATTTCATTCCTCATTTTCCGCTGGATTCTTGTTGAATGGCGGAATTCAACGCCGCGCAGCATTTCATTTCCTTCAGTAGAAATCGACACACAACCTGTCGTGTTTACAGACACGCGCTTGTGCCTCTGCGCCATGAGTTGCCACCTCACCACCTCTTACTATCTAACTAACTCTAATATAATTAGGCGGGAACTAATTAAGCGGAAAGTGGAGATAGGAGCCACTCAACACTATAGATTTATAATGCCTACTTACCTTAGGCAGACAATATGCTAATATAAGACTGGAATAAAGTAGAATACGATGAAATAAGATAACAACTATCACCACCTGCAAATCTTATTTTACATTCAAAAGAAAAAATATTTTATATCAACTTTTACAACTTTTTTAATAAACTAAGCTTAGCTGAACTACAAAATGACAAAGGTAGAGGGGACGCCGCATTATTTCCTGGTTCCTAATGACTTCCCACCTTCCTTTTCTCAGCATTAATTATAACTCTCATTTCCACGGCGCATATCTCTGCGCTATCTGGAGCATTAGTAAATGCCTGTTGAATTTTATATCAATGTTGATTACATTTTTTTTAGTTATTTTCTCTTAGGTATAATAAAATGAAATAAATACTTATCTAGCTTGTAGTTTAATTGCAATGTTTGATATAATAACAACGTGTATCGTCATACAATTTGATAAAAAATATGTGTAAATAAATTTTAAGAATTAATAAAGTTACTTAAAGTGCTAAAACTTTTTAACTTCACACTGTATCTTCACAGGGTAGGCAGAGGGACCCTGGGAACCTAGCGTTAAGACACTCCAATCCCATAAAGACACTTGCATTCGACTGCCTCGACACAAAAGCGAAGAAAAAATACCTAATATTTCATTCCCACGAGCGGCAATCGAATCCACAAACTATCGCTTTACAGTAGCACGCTTGTGTCTCACGCTACTACTGACCTCACGTGTATATTTTATCAAGCAATTCTTCTCTACTAAGATATAATGCATATTACAATGCAGAAAACTATAAGGACATCCTATAAAGTTTTTAAATTTTTAAGGAAATGGAACCTTAGGAAATAAATCTTTATAGAAATTTAGCATAAGTTTGGAAAATTCCTGAATAACGATTTTTTTACTTTATTTTATAAAATAAAATAGTTATTTTATAATGTTCTCTATGGAAATAGCGTCGTATAACTGATATAACTGTAACTGATCTACATATTACTGACATTACTATAATACATAAGTGAGCATATAAATCCTAATTACAGTCAAATATCTACAGCGTAGCATCGTAGAGTAATGCAATTAAGCCAAGTTAATTAGATCAATAAAGATGTCAATAGATATTGTCTCTCTAAGCACACGTGTAATCAAAGCTGTTAGCGTTTGTTGTGACAGCTTGTAATGAAAAGTACCAAATTTCACTTATGTGTATTTATTGTTAAACAGAGAAATATTTTCATTTTTCACTCTGTTGTCCAGGCAAAGCGCGGCGTTGAGCTCCGCCACTCTACTCGCAATGCATCATGAATTCGGTGGAAAGTGTAGGACGGTGGGGTCTTAACACTAGGTTCCCTCTACCCGCTGTATGCGGGAGACAGCGTGAAACTGATTTTTAATTTTCATATACATTTTTACAGCCCACGTTAACATATTTGACGAATTAATTTATTATAAAAAATATATACAAATATTTTCCTGATACTGTCAACAGTAGTTTAACTTTCACGTCCCCAAAACGTTTTTCTAAAATAAAACACTCTAGCCACGAGTACAAATGGAACTGCCCCTGAAAGAAAACCTTTGTAAAAGAGCGCGCTTATTACATCAATTAATGAATTATTTAAACATGCCCTGGGTCGCATTAATCGAATGTTTTCTAAATGACTGACATACAGTGGAGGATCTCAGATCATCCCATTGGGCTTGTGCCGGCCTTGGATATACTTGCCAGCAAATTATGGGGAGCGAGTCCTGAATACTAAGTAGTCTGAAAAGAGCTTCAGGTGACGCCAAGCTGACGGATTTAGAGTTTTGCCGTATATAGATCGCCACGCCATTTTTAAAACGGTGTTTTATTATTTGAGTATATTTTTCTTTTTAAACAATTTAAAAATTAAATATTTTAAGGGTATTTTTGCATTAAGTCACTTTTTAGGGTTCTCTGCCTAAATGGTAAACGGGTCCCTATCACTAAGACTGCAAGTTAGAACGCCCCCAGAATTCGGCGGAAATTGGAGCAAACAGCGTGAAACTGAAAAAAAAATCAATTTAATAATTAGCTCAGTACTACATTATACTTAAGACTAGTCTACTAGACTTTGTTCAGGTATGCATCAGACCGATAATAATTAATCGAGTTTAATTCTGATCACAACTCTACTGTGTTTTATAAGTAGATTATTTAAAATGTTTCTTTATATTTCCAACATTTTGTTAATTAAGCTTATTAAATTGAATTTTATGTTATCATAACTACGTCGTTACTGTATAGCTCTGGGATGAGAAGTGTCCCGAGCTCTTACCTTAATTAATTTTGTATGTACTTAGTAATCATTTCTGTCTAAGTATTTTAGAGATATGAAATGTGTTTGTGGCATTATGGCACAGTTGAGTTAGCGCACGAGATGATTGAGGCTTCAATTCTGCGGAATAAATAATATTTAAAGTATTTTATTTAACGATTCAATAAGACGGTAACTATTCAAGAATATTTCTAAATAAATTTAAAGGAAATAAGAAATGTAACCAAAAAAAGAAAATAAAATACAAAAATTGACTCTATTTAGCTTACACTAAAATGAATAGAAGCAAACGAGTAATGATAGAAGTGCATGTAGGTACTTAATGTCAAAAGCATTATAAAAATATTTTATTTATTGTAGTAGCTTTAGACAAAACCTAGTGCTTAAACAGTGTGTGTGCTCTTCGTATCCTGCCCCAATTTGAATCATCAAATATTGATTGGCGGAACTCAACGCCGCATTGTATAACCAGAGCGAAGATATATCATATATAGATACGCCTTTATAACTAAACTATAACAATGAAAATACACAAACTGAAATAATTCAAGAAAAAGACAAGCACTGGAATAATTAAAGATAAATATAAGCAATAAGCAAGCATATACAAAAACTAAAAAGTCAAAACACTTATAAATAATTAAAAATCTTAAAACATATGAAAGCTCGGTAAACGTGTCACTAGGGCCTCGGTCTCTAGTCTCTCCATTCAGGCGCGACATTACGTGGTGATGCAACTTACCTAGATACCTTCACACACACCCTCAGAGGTACCCAACGTAACATTCTATTGTTTACTCTCTCACCGCGAGGACTTGACATAAATTCTTTGTGAAACTCTTTGAAGAACTGGCGAGCCGCTAACGTGAAATGTATTCATACGTGTCTGAAAAGAAAAGCAGTTTTAGTATAAGCCTCTACTTAATTAGAGTTCATTGTTGCGTAATTGAACACTGTTTTAGAGTAAGTTGGTAAGAGTGGGTGCTTTTGGTGTATTATATAGTATTCATTGTTTTTGTTTGTCTTGTTAAAATAACATTATTTTCAATTAATTCAACAATATAGTATCTAGATATTTTTTTTATATTATTAATAATTATTATCGTCAATAATACAAGTACAAGCTGTGGCTTCGATCACCACACGGAGAAATTATTTATTATTTGTTAATATTTTCATTTTTTCGCTCTTGCACCAAGGCGAAAGCACGGCGTTGACTTCCGCCATCACGCAATGCCTCTAAATATTCGGCGGAAACTGACGTGTCTAGCACTAGGTTGCATCTACCTACCCTGGTATATAGAACACATAATATGAATGTTATACAGCTTAAAATAATATATAATTATCTAATATATAATTCTTTTGTCATATGGAAACTTCATCAGGGGGTATCCTTTTCATATTTCACCCACTTCATTAATATCATTGTTTAAATTTTCTATTTTGAAAGATAAAATTACAAAGTATATTTAGTGTGTAATTTGGCCCTTTACACTATTTTTGTGTAGATAACGCCACCGTAGCGCATTGGGCTCTTGTTAGCGAATGCAATAGTTATGGGTTAAATCCCCACTGAGCGTATTATTCTCATTTTCCCACTCTGGCAAGCCGATGTGATGAAGCCTTTTCCGCCACAAGGCTGAGACTGTCGTGGCGCAGGAACACAGGCGTGCGACTGTTAACCCTACGGTTGTGGGGTAAATGCCCACTCAGAAAAATGAAATATTATATATTTTAATTTCTACGCTTTAGTGTCGAGGCAAAGCACAGCATTGAGTTCCGCCATTCAACACAAGGCTTCTTCTGCCTGCCCTGCTATATATACAATATACATTACACAAAAGTATATCGTAAATTAACAAGTATTAAAGTTTGTATACTAGGTTAGCTAGTTTGACTTAATTTACTTCTGTATTCTTCTCACGTTTGCCTCAGTAAAGATCTTGGGACTCCCTTGACGCCACTTTGAATTTCTTTAACAGAATAAGTAACTTAGAGAAACTTAACAATGTGCCTTATTGCAAATCAATTTAAATTACATAAGTACTTATATTATTATTTTTTATTTACGTCCTAGTGTATTTTGTATTTATTTCTTCATTTATTTTATTTCTATCATTCTTCACTTTGGTTCGCTCTGTTGCTATTGTACGAAATTTATGAATTTCCACAAGTTTTAGTTATTAGTGTGTCATGAGGACAATTTATTATTTAAAAAAAATATGATAATTTGAGGCCAGTCGTGGCGAAGAGTCACAAAGTGTGACTACGCACGCCAGGTTGTAAATTTTACTCAATTAGATGAAATATTAATAATTTTAATTCTTCGGTGTAAAGGCAAAGCAAGGCGTTCAGTTTCGTCCCTTAATATGGAATCCCTTCGAAATTCGGAGGAAAAATGGGGAATAGAGTATCCTAACACTTGGTTCCCTCTGTCTACTTTACTATATGCGGGATAAGATTTGTCAAAAGTTTAAAAGTATTTGGCGAACGCTGCGTGGCTAGAAAAAATAGCATCACCAGAACATTCCACGAACAAAGCGTATAAAATCAATACAGGACGAATTGTATTGACCTCATTCAACAAAGCTGAAGCCTCGTTGCTTAAAATCTTCTATCACGGTCCTCTTTTGTGCATTTCAGTTCTGAATCAGCCTTTTACAAAAGCTCCAGTGACCTACAGTCAAAAATACGAAAGATTGAAATTGACGTATTTGAAAGGTATTTCGTTATATTGATACTGTACGTGCTAAAATATTGGTAATAGTTGTGAGTTTGTGAGTCTTCAACTTGTTTTGGCTTACATTTTCTATAATGATAGATGTAGATGATATAAAAATAAAAATTATATTGTTTCCAATTTTTTTTTATTTTTTTTTTGCCGGCGTCGGACCACACGACCGACCCGATTATAACAACAAGAAAATGTTAGTAAATACATATATACATTTTTTCTACATTACAAGCGCTCACATCACGATAAGCTTAGATCAAAATAAATAAATATATATAATAACTTGATATCAAAATTAGTTCTGTTTTAATTAAGATTTGCTAATATATAAACAAATTATTTTAAAGAAACAATAAAGACAAGGCCAAGCCACAATAAACAATAAAGAGTTATTTAATAAATAGCGTTATGAAGCCCGCGAGTCATAACTTCGCGGCGGAAAGATATCGACAACTTGAAAACTCATAAATTATACGAGTACTGCCCGCTGCCTCTTATACTTACACAGTCTACGGTGCTACAGGACTGTAGGGGGGCTAAGTACCTGATATATATTCCAAAGAGCTATTTTCAATTTTAGTATTGGTTATTCTACCTTACGGTTGTGATTAAGAAAAATAGTATATTTTTTTAGCTTTACGCTGTATCCCGCACACAGCAGGGTACGCAGAGGGAACGCAGTGTTACGACACTCCGTTTCCCGCTTTCCGCCGAATTCTGGAGACATTGTGTGTTGAGTGGCAGAACTCAACGCCGCCCTTTACCTCTACACCAGAGCGAAGAAATGGAAATATAAACTTTAATAAATAATAAGCTGATTTGACAGAACCCTTGGATGGATTTCCTTGGACGGGTTCAAATCCTACTACGTTCAAATTTTTATACGTTTTCTGAAAAGTATTTGCTTTGCCAAGTGTGAAATAAATTGTAAAAAAAAGAAATACACCATCTGTAAGAATATATCTCATCATTAGTTTGTAAATTAATAACATTACAAGATTAATAATAAAAAAGTTTCCAGACCGCAGATTGTCAAATATTTCATAATCTGTGTATGTTTATTATAACAACGAAATATGTAAAACCAAATAAAAGATTGTATAATCAGATTGTATATCTTTTCTCAGTTTAAAATTTTAAATAACAACTACGTATATAGAATTATAAACAATTATACAATTTTTTCTCACCAACATTACTCCGAATGGAAATCGAACCCAAAACCGTCACGATAGTATGAGATTGTTTTTAAAATTTAGCAGAGTAAAATTTATAGACGAGAGTAATAGTGACACGTTGATTATTATTAGAACCTGCTTAGCCTGAATAGCAAAAACCTTAATATTAAACACGAACAAAATTAACATATTATAATTAGGATGTTTATATGGCGAATATAGCGCGAATACCTTTTATGTGGACGTGCTGAGTGTTGAGCGAGCACAGAATTAAATGCTTAGTGAGCTCAAATTATATTAGCTTTGTGCCCGCAAAGCGCTCGGCGATGTCGATTAGAGACCTCATGGAGATTATTATTTACTGTGTGATTATATATGTTTAGTCATTTTAAATGTGTCAAAAAAAACAGCTGCACGCTGTAACCCGCATATGGCTGGGGCAGCAGAGGGAGCCTAGTGTTACAACACTCTGCTCCACACTTTCCGCTGAATTCTGGATGTACTGCGTCTTAAATGAGAGAACTCAACGCCGCGCTTTGCCTCGACACCAGGGCGAAGAAATGAATATATGAAAAAGGTGAAAAGATAGAGATTAAAATCAAAGTTAAAGAGCGTTTGTGATGTGAAAAAGTTATTTTATTTAAAATTTGACTTAATTATTATTTTTCTTTTCATTTATATTCGTTCCTTAAGCAGATTGTATAGAGCACGTAATTATTTGGCAACAAATTTTCAAGATGCACGAGCTCTTCGCGATCTATTAGGTGTAATGCGTCTTACGGGAACTCTTGTGCCAACTTTTATAGCTTCCATTATAGCGGAGGTGTGTTTGAACGCTAATCAGGACAGATTTACCCAATCTTAATTGGATTAAACTTGTTTAAAACGTTTGCTTCGGACTTTAGATAGTTGTAGTATAATAAAAAATAGTGCTTCTTGGCAGACCCTGGCAATAATCGGGATTAATGCCAGGATGAAGAAGAAAAAATAGTGCTTCTCAGTAAATTATAAAAATCTCCGTCACCTTTCATGCATGCATTATTTTATGCATAGCATTTTGCTATTTATCTCTACCTTTTCTCTGCACACTTTAGAAATGCGATATAATTAAGTTTCTTTAGGTTGTTTTTTTTTCAACTATTTTTGTAATCTGGTTCATAGTATGCAAAATTTAATGTAAATTTTGGTTTTGAAGCAAAAACAAATCAAAAACCCTTTATAATTTTGATGTCCAATTTGCCTTGTTGTTATAAGACGGTTAATTAAATAAACATTTTGTACGTACGTCTTTCGTTTCGTGTTTCACGAGGATCACATATACGCTTGCAGCTATCCCGCTATTTATTCAACATTAACAATAAATGTTAGAAGTTATTCTGTCTATCTTTATTTGTGTTTTCGTATTGAACACTTGTTAAATTACTTATTTTTCCTTTTATCTTAGCGTTTCATTTATTCTTTACGATATAAAAAGCGAAGAGCTATTTTCACATAGTCCCTTCATAACTTTATGGTGTCCGCACATAGAAAATTAAGCAGAGGAAACCTGGAAACCTATTCCTGATGAGTTCCCTGCGTCGATTGTTCTCAAGGACTGGTGGTAAATTATTTGACGATCAAAAAATTATCTTATTTTGAATACAATTATTTGACTTGGACTTTAATTTCAGTCCCAAATCAATACCATAGTTTTTACCAAAGTTTTAACTTTAAAGGCCGGCAACGCACCTGTAGCTCCTCTGGTGTTGCAGGTGACCCGAACGCTCGTTTGCCTTGTCCTTTTACCACAAAAAAAAAAAGAAAAGTTACCTCACATGTTAAAGTTTGAAGAGTAATAACGAGAATGTGTTATACGAATACATATTTTAAACTCCTGAAAACTTTCGCTTTGCTTTTCAATACTTATCTAGTACAGTATAGTATTTAGAAGTTTTACAAGATTTATTTTAAGCTGATATTATTGTTTTTTTATTATAATCTTTAATGAATATTTATTTTATCGATAGCCTTATGGATTATATAAATATAGTATAAATCAGAAGTGTTTTCAATTACATTCTTTATTGCTCTTAAAATATAGAAGAAATACACAATCAGGAAGTTAGTTAGTTAACGAAGCTGATGGTGGTGACTTTTTTATTTCGAAAAATATTTATATAAAGGTAAGTAAGTCCCTAGGGTGTATTGATAAAAATATTTTTATTGTTCTTAAATAATAAATACACGTTCTTTTAAAGTTAACAAATATATTTTCGTATTTCATTAACTTACCGCCTCTCAGTATCTCTATTGACATTGTCCGTCATATGTAAACATCGGCGACTACAGGAGAGCCCGTTAAAGTTTAATACAGTAGTATTTTTTTTGTTTCTGATAAGTTTTCCTACTGAAATTCTATATTTTATTGTAAGATTAATTTACATATATTTTAAAACTTTTCTTTGCTTTCCAATTTCGCTAATTCGTATCGTAAGTGTTTATAACTGAATATGTATTTTTTTAGTCTCACGCTGTATCCTGCACATTGGCAAGGTAGGCAGAAGGAACCCATTAAGACGTTTTCGTTCTCCTCGTGATGACAGTGAGAAAATGCAAATATTAAATATTTCATTCACCCAAGTGGGAATCAAACCCACGACCATAGCGCTTATAGTTACACCGCTTGTGACCCTAGCCACCACGATACCATCATGATATATGAATGGCTCTTATATTAATCAAGTTAGCGGAAACAGGCTAAGATTTTTTGCTTCTTTAGGATCTGTTTAACTAATACTAAGAGTAATGTATTCAAAAAATGCGTACAGGATATAAAAATGTAGTCCAAGAAAACAATTCTGCGAGCGAAACAATTGGCTTTTTTAATAAAATTTAAGAAAAAATAATATAATATTAAGTACAACAGCCCTCGACAGCAACATTCTCTTTTTATAACTGGAAATATTCAGAGAATAGTTTTTTCATTTTCAAAGGAAATAAAAAGCTAAAATTAGTGCAATGTCATTATTAAAATTTTTGCTCTTAATATTTCAACGCTCATTAGCTCGTAGCTACAGTTTGAATACTTTTCCACAGTTGTTTCAAAATTAAATATAGCTTACTGACATTTTCTTTTACATCCGTATTTTTATACATATTTTTTTTCTTTCTATTGTCTATTAAATGATAATATCTGTATCTATTTCCATGTTGCGTAATGACTTCTACGTTAAAAATGTAAATAAAATTGATGTACTTGTCAAGTATTTAGTAAACACGTACGTACGTAGCCACTGTGGTCTCCAAACAAACTTATAATAATAAGTGTGTTTGAAGACCACAGTGGCGCAATCGGAGACTGCAAACACAAGAAAATTAACTGTTCTTATTTCCCGGATCTGGAAAAGAAGAAAATATATATATATGAAATATAAAAAAGTAACATTGAGTTCCGTCACTCAACAGTGGCACGACGCAGTATCTTCAACGCTGACGAAGACTAATAAAATAATTTGTATTATGTTCATATACGGTAATAGTTCCTCATGCAATTGCAATACTGAAAACGAACGACGTCAAACGACAGAGCTAGATGAGACAGCTTGAAATAAGCTTATACAACTTTATATTATTATACATTATCATTTTCCATCAAAGAAAGTATGATATATAGTGTTTAAAAACGAATTTTGTCCTCTGAGTTTCGACAGATTAATAAGCTGTAACGTGTCTCAAGAGAGCTTTTGTGTCAAATTTTACAGTAATTTGAAGGTGAATTTCGAGGTTAATAAAGATAAGTAGATGATATTTTAGTCTAGAGCCAGGTGTACTAAGTAATTAATAGATTGAATTACTTTTTTACTGTAAAGGCATTTTACGAATTGAACTTAAAGTCAAGGTATAAACGTGAAATATTTTTTTTATAATTTATTAGTTTCATGTCAATTGTTCAGAAACCTGGCAAAACTTGTCGGTTTTATAATTATGAATTCTAAAATTAATTGTATATAATGTTTCTTACAAATTTTTTGTTTCAAATGTACCTCTCAAAGCACAGCGTTGGCTTTCGATACTCAAAACGCAATGCCTCTAGACTTCGGCGGAAAGTGAGGAGCGGAGTGTCTTAAGAAGTTGGCTTCCTTTGCCTTTTCTGCTGTACAAGATACATCATGAAGATTAAAAAGAAATGTATCTTAAATATTCTTTATTGTTTACTAGCCGTGTCGGCATCTTTGATTGTGTAACTCAAAGATGTAAAATGGGAAATTCTGTTTTTCTGTCTTCCTGAATAAATGTAAAATTCTATTTCCGGTAGTTTCGCCGGTGCCTTTTCTGCCAATCACACAATAACGGAAAATTTCTACACATGCGCCCACCAGACACACCACACTTATTAAACTTGAAGATACTCAGTAGTAGGTAGGCTGTAGACAAGTTCAACGCTGTCAAATTTAACACTCTAATTGCATCGAAGCAAATCTTATCATAAATATGAGTTCTGAGGATCATATTTTGAGGCAAGATGCCTGCAGTCGCTTGAAGTAACAAATTAGACTTTAAAGGTGCATGAAAATATACGGAATAGGAATTAATATTAAAATGTCAGATTTCACTACAGCCAACATTTATACGAAAGTTATGTTATGTGCACATACACATGTTCAGGTATGTTTCAAACATAGCATGGCCAGCTGGATGGTTTTAGGTCAAATATTTTTTTTACTTTTATGCTTACGTTAATTGTCATTAATAATGCACATAGCAATATGCGTGATACAGTGTGAAGCTAAATAAAATAATGCTAATAGCGTTCTAATAATGAGTTAATTTCTTTTTTAATTATTGCTTTGTAAGTCAAAATTTGAATAAAACTCAAAGCTTCGAACGAAATCGCGCCTTGGCGATATGTGAATATAGCTTAATGGTTAAGAGCGCTTGGATCGTATCCCAAAAACTTATGTTTAAATTATGCGAGCTTTCATTTTTTACGCGTAATTTCAATATCGCAAACTCTAAGTCTGTAATTACTAGAAATTTTATTTTTAAATATGATATTCTTTTATATTTCTTGTTTAGTAAGTACATGTTTGAAAAATAATCATTGTTTTGGGTTCTATGATATGTTCCAAGTACAAATAGTATTTAGTTGTAATTTTATTATAAGTATATGTCGATATTACTTCTACTTGCCAACTTCTTGTGCCATCAAATGGAAACAACTAAAAGTCGTATCCCACACACATATATATATATTCGTTCCCCTTTTTCTGCTGAATTCTGGAAGCATTGTTCACTGGTGAATTTCAACCGAATAAAATGGAAATTTACATTTCATTTCCTCTAGTGATCGAACCTACAACCTACAATCGCATTTACAGTCACACTCTATGCCCCTTAGCCACGACTGGCCTCCTGGGTGACCTATGGGTATCAATTTTAACTTTTACAATGATGGTCTGCAATAACGCGGTCTTGTACAGCCCTTTGCAATTTCAAATCATCTCCAGAATAAATAATCAAATTAAAATGTCTCAAGTTTTATTGTCTTAGTTTCCAATTTCAACATCGCCATCATTAACTTGATTACGTAGTTAGAATTCATCAAACAAGCAACTTTACAAACGTTTTACATTTGTAAGTTATACATTTTATATGATGTTTAATAAGTAATGTTTCTTATAACATTTGTATAATAATCGTGTCTCTGTGTCTGAGTGGTAATAACACTGGTGGTACTCGATGATTGTTGGTTCATAATTTATATACTTAGGAAGTTGTTATAGGTGAAGATGGTTAATTACTACTTAACTTAGTTAACCGAAATTTCATTTTAGTTACTTAGTAATAATTACTTTAATCTACATACGAAGCCAGACGTTCGAAGCCAGAGCCAGAAATCAGCAAGAAAAGGGGAATGGAGAGTCTTAGCACAACGTTCTATCTGCCTACCCTGCTATGTGCGGGATACAGCATGAAGCTAAAAAAAATCTTATGATTATATGTAAGTTCAAAGGATTTAGCTACAGCATTCTCGTTATAAGCAATCTCAAGCGACACGTGTAAATGAACGAGTAAGGCGTAGTTTAAGTAAGCTTGCTATGCTCAACTTAAACTTGAATGGAAACTTGGAGCTACAAGTTAGAGACCGGCGACTGCCAGTTTTCGGTAACTCTAAATTTTATGCTTATAATCATTAATTTATACAGACGGTAAGTTTGACTTTATGTATTATATAACAGTGGGTATATTTTTAACATTCTTAAAGTACTATTCCACATTTAGACACGAAAAATATTTTTTAGACGATACATATTATTTATGTATCGTCTAAAAAATATTTTTTTAAACTTGTAGCATGATGTGTATCAACGCTTATTGAAGACCGTCCAAACGCTCTGACCACTAAGCCATACGTTCTAATTAAGCTACGTCGAAATTCTTACATGCTTATTACATTATGGTTGCTTAAATTTTAATAAGTTTTCTAAAAAAGTACTACATTCTGAAAGTAAGGTTTACTTTATCAGAGTCAAGTATAATAGTAATTATTACGTCGTATATAATGTTTCATGTCGACAAAGTTAACCGTCATGTGGATCAAGGTGTAGAATTCTCAAGGAAACCGAATAGTAAAATTAAAACTTCGTAAGATCAAGTAGGTAGAATTTTACTATGACGAAAACGCCGGGTTGAGTTCCGTCAGCCTCGAGAATTCGGTAGAAAGAATGAAACAGAGTGTCTTAACCCTCTGCATATCTGCTATATTTAGAAAACAACGAGACAAACAAACGACAAATATATTGCAAGCTAAATAAACGATTCTAATACAAACGTTAACAGCTATCATCGCTTTTTAGTGTTTTCCAAAATAGTTGTGATAATAAAAACAAACAAACAGTTTACCTTCTACAAGTAATCTCTTTACTTAATTATAACAACACAAAGTAATAGACAAGAGGATGTGTCTATCAAAGAAATGGAGACACGGCACGACTGGTATGAAAGGGATACCTTAGACAGTTTTTTTAAATCTTTTGCGATGTTAAGGTGGATTATTTGATGTCAACGGAAGAGGCAATTTTGAAGATCCCAATTTACCACCTCATTGAATAACAGCAGGTCATCTTATAAACATGATGGGATCTAATACTGTCACTCTTTAAATTGGCTTTTTGAAGGTATATTTTTTATGCAATGATAAATATATTA
>DWGR01000182.1:0-29114 GCA_018247715.1 Heliconius burneyi
TGTATAAATTTTCAAATATCTTTTTTATTAAACAAAGAGGTTGATTTACATTATTTATAATAAATTATCGCGAATATTTAAACTATTTATATAAAATCATTACAATATGTCGTTAAAATAATCACAAGTAACACAATGTTAAATTCCAATTTCAATCATATAAAATGTACAAAAAAAACAATGTAGTTATTATAAATATTGTCCTCAAAAACAAAAATTGCATTTACAAGGTTGTCACATGGTAGCGTGGTATATAGATCAGGCTTTTTAATGTGTATGTTATGTTATGTACAAATTGTGATATTACCTTTAATAATAGGCTATTTATCTTAAGCTTTGTAAATATGACTCACGGTGTAAGGAAGTGACAATAAAAGATTTTTTATTATTTTAAATGTATTTTTATTTACAATCCACGTTGCTTTGAAAGACTAGATATTAACAGATTCCATATTAAAAGATTGAAAACATAATAAATTACAAAATGGTAATCAAAAAATATTATACAATATTTGTCTTAGATAGTATATAGGTACGTTACGTCTAAAAGGAGATATATACATATGTTATCTATGAGTTATAGGTTCGAATCCCAATATCTCACCACGGCGTTGAGTTTCTCCACCCAAAATGCTTCGAAATTTGGGAGAAAAGTGGGGAACGTAGAATCTTAAGATTAGGCTCACTGCCTTCCCTGCTATATGCGGGATACAGCGTGAAGCAAATAAATATATTTTACAATAAACTTGAATGAAATTATTCTAATATTATATGCATGAAATTATATCGTAACAAATTATTTCTTTATATATAAATAAGTATAATTTAAATATCTAAAATAAATTAAAGAATATATAAAACAAACAAAGACTATCATCAGTAGGATGGTCGCTGATCCTAAAGTGGGGAACGTAGTGTCTTAACACTAGGTTCCCTCTGCTAACCCTGCTATATGCGTGATACAGCGTAAACTGAAAATGATTTATTGGGAATCAAATCCCTATCTACAGTTCACGGTTAGATACGCCTTAACATAATTCAATTTACTAAAGCTCGATACAAATTGTATAGCTAATAATCATTAATAATTTAACAAAAAAAAAACACGTACGATAATAAATGAGAACGCTTCACACGGGAAGTAGGCAATTTATAAAATGTATAAACATTACTAATTATATAATTTACTACTTTGAGATAACTGAAAAAAATATGTTGTAATAAAAAGCGTGTAGTGTTGCCATTTTATTTAATACAATTAGGATGTTTAAATAATATGCCTTTGGCATCATATTTATGATTTTATATTTTTTCAATACTGTAAGGGACTGTAGCTTTATATTCGATATTAATTTTAGCTTGATACTTCTACGCTTGAAAAAAAAAGCGCTTGACAGATAGACACACTTACAGAGAGACGGATGACAAAGTGATCTTATAAAAGTTACGTTCAGATACAATTAAGATAGATATTAATATTTATAATACACATTAATTTGATTTGAGGACATCATCATGGCACAGTGGTACAGCGCCTGGCTTTAAAACATGTCTGTGGGTCCAATGCTCTCTCGAGGGAATGCTTTTATTTCAATTATATTTCCCATTTTGGTAGGACTAAGTGCAGTATTGAGTTCCGCTACTCAACACGCAATGTTCAGAGTTCATTCAAGAAATGGATCATGGTATAGACGGGACAGACGTGAAACAAAAAATAATGTATGTTTGTATAATATATCAGAATTATGTAAAAGAAAAGGAAACCTTTATTTATAAATAAAACGTGTGCTCATAATAATTGTACTAATAACCACTAACCTACCATCATATTACGAATAACTACAAAATTACATAATGTTATGTAATTTTGTATGGCTCTTACATAATTTTAATCGTCAATAATTCCTAGTTAAAATTTCAATAAATGATGTGGTTTGTATGTTACATGCAGAACATTTATATTGGTTTATATGAATTTATATAAGGATAGATTTAAAAAATCATAACTAGAGGAAAACAAGAGAGAAAATTGTTTTGTCTGTGATATGTTTAAACTGTTTTACTACACTTTAAAATGTCAAATACTTTTTGTTTAGGAAACATTTAAAAATTTTAACGTACATTAGTAACATTTGAACGTTTTTGACTTTAAAGTTTGTATGTATTTACATATTACAAAAAAAACTCTTATCCTCACGCATTTAACAAAGGGACTTAAGAAACAAAGGTTTTCACTGCCACGAAATAATATATAGAAAAAACAATATGCGGAAACCGTTTAGTATTTTCGATATCAATATATTCTGTATTAGCACTTCGTTAATAAAATTATCATAAAACGTTCAAAATATATTTACCATTATATAATTCAAATCGGAAGCGGATCGACAGAATATTTAAATCGGAACATTAATAGCCTAAACGAAGGTGACCGATTCGATTCTCATTGACTTTTGTTTAAATTATGTAAATTATTTGGTATATCTGTTAAATTCTAGAAGAATTTGCAAAAGAATGGATCATTATAAATTTTAAAACTTAACAAATTAACATACAGATGGAATTCCACCCATCAAATTCTGTTCCGTTATCTTGCAAGTAAGACTTTTGCAATTTCGTGTGTAATAATAACTTAACTTTTCAAAAGTATTGTAATATTCTGGAAAGAATGGAACATTAAAGATTATCTTTTACTTATTTTTTTAAATTTTCTCTTCTTATAGCATTAATGATAAAATAATAACTATAAACCCACCTTATTGAACCACATGGCATGTTTCGCATGTTTTAAGTTTCAATTGAAAGGAAGTATCCTAATAGGAACAGAGTGTCATAACACTAGGTTCCCACTTCCCTCTATCTACCCTTCTAGAATTGGGATACAGCATGAAACTAAAAAAAAAAACAATATCGTAAAAAACCAAATTGCTCACAAATAACTTACCTAATAATTTTTCAGATTTACATACATACATAATTATTTTCAGTAGGTTAATTTTTGAATGAAATTTCTCTCATTTTCGTAAACCTTTGTAGCAACTACTTCAAATAATACGTTTTACAATTATTGCATGCTTTTAAATATATTAGACTTCTAAACGTCATAACAATTTGCACGGTGACGTTCACCTATTATATTAAGCATTTCTTACATTATAAGCCAAATTAGCTTCACGCTGTATCCCGCACATAGCAGGATAGCGCATATATGGCAAAAAAGATTTAAGAAGGAAAAGTGAGCGGTAAGAGAGGGAGACCTCGGTTGACCTTCGAAAACACAGTATCAAAGATACTGAAAGGTCATGTAAATAGCATGAGAACTTCCCGAAGGGCATGTATGAAGGCGTTGATGACAGTGGACGAGGCTAAAGAGGTATGTTATATAGAGAATGTAGCATTTGGCACTCCGTTCTCTTTGACTACCCCGCTAGGTATACAGCGTTACGCTTAGTTACATTAGTAGAATGTGCCGTATAGTGTAGATGCCAATAATGTTTAAAGATATCTTCTAATAGAGTATATCTTCAAATACTATGTTTATACAGGACATTGCACATCTGCCTATATTAATTATTTCACACGTTTTAAAATATTATACCTAAATAGATTTATGGAAAAAAATATTTTTAAATAATTATAATTACACTTAAGATATTATATAATATGTTCCATATGAAAACATCAGCTAAGCATGGACATTAGATTTAGATTAAATGCACTAGAAAAATCTACTCTTGCACAGTTTAAGTTTCAAAGCAAGTAATTAACGCTAACAATTAATACAACACTTACGGATAAATAATAATCACAATATAGCTTTAAAAGACATGAGTAAAAATGATTTTTTTTTTATTTTGATCTCTCTTATCATGGGTAGATATAACAAGAAATACATCAAAATGGCGTTGATAGATTTCCTTACATTGATTGACAGCTTAATAAAAGCCGAGCTAATAAATAATATATTCAAGATATAATATAATATCTTACATTAGTATACACTATTATAATAATTACAAAACGTACAAACCCTACTAATATTATAAAGGTGAAAGTTTGTTAAGATGGATGTTGGTTCTACTTTCACGGAAAAACTACTAAGTCGATTTGGATGAAACTTAACATTAACACAGATGTATATATTTTTGATAATTTAGTTATAATATAAAAATATGGATAAGCGAGTGAAGCCGCGTTTAAATAATTATCTTCCTGGCCATGACAGTAATACTAGAATTAAGTAAAAGACGTTAACTCACATAAACGTTAAATATGTACATACGAGTATATCCAAGGTATACAATTGGCGACCTTATTACATACGTTGGGAACTGCTACTCCAGCCCGTTCTGGACCGAAAGAAGCACATAACATCTACAAAAATAATAACAAACTGTACAAACAAATAATAATCAAAAACATGTAAGAAACTACATAAATACTTATTTAGTGATATCCTGGTGTTCCTGAAAGGAACTTTACGTACTTGTTATGAAAATATTGTAGTCGAATGTCACCGTTAAACTTTCTAACATTAATTAATGGGTGGTTTTTTAATTATTAAGACCGCTAACTAGCATAAACATGGGCATATATCCAAGATATATAATGTGCGACGTTAGTATATACATCGGGAACACCAAGCCTCGCGCATCCTGAGCCAAATGAAGTTAAGCCTCGGAGCTCCCATCGACCACCTGATCTGCATTGGAGAGGCCCTCCACTGTCACCCTGAAAAGGTAAAAAAATTAAATCAAAATTAAATCAACTTCACGCTGTATCCCGCACACAGCAGAGTAGGTAGACGAAACCTAATATTAAGACACCCCATTTCCCAATTTACGCAGAATGTTCGAGGCATTGCGTATTCATTGGCGGAACTCAAAGCCGCGCTTTGCTTGAAGACCAGAGCGAAAAAATGAAGAAAAGAAATTTCAGTTCTTTCGTTTGGGGTTCGAACCAACTATCAGTCGCGTTTACCAGCGCTACTACTGGGTTTATATATTATTTATTCAATTAGGCCATTGCAAGCACTTTTGGGTCGTCAAGTAACATAGAAATATCAGTAGTATCAGTCCTACAGGAAGCTACCACCGGCTCAAAAGGCAGTTCTGCCGATAAATTAAATCTACGAATACATATAAGTCACTGTCATTAACTTATAATGGGTTGTAAACGTCGTCTGTATAAATACAAATACAGACGACGACTGCGACAGTAGGTAGATGGAACCTAGTGTTAAGACACTCCGTGCCCTTCCCATTTTAAGAATTGAATTTTCTAGTATTACTTCATCACTTAAAGTAAGATACAACAAATTATCAATTTATTTTTCCTTCAATAGAAAGTCCACTTCATATTAGTGAAGGTAAAAAACATTCAATCACTCACATCAAATTCAATGGATACTCACGGCTTATCAGACAAGACGTCTATTTGAGATATTTTGAATGTACATTTGTATCTAGATCTTTGTAATCTAGATTATATTCAGAGTAGTATAGATAAAAAAATTTCAAAGTATATTTCGATAATTAATTAAAAATAAGAAATAAAACCTTTTCCTGTTCTCGTTGTTATGTGTATATATTCAATTTGGTATATTCAATCAGTACGTTAAAATTAAAATTTCAAAATTGTAAGAAAATATTTATTATATTATTCTTTTGAGTGGGGATCGAACCCACAACCACCGTGCTTACAGTTAGTCTAACATAAAAACTTAGTTCAAAATATATTAATTTTAACAGCTATCATATAGTACTCACCACACACGCTCCAGTGCTACCATCGGTACTACCAGCACATAAGTGACCATCATTCAAAGGTAAACTTAAAGTATATCTGTCTCTACATAATTGCAGAGGTAACACCGGAACCTCTGCTTCTAACAACACATCCGTTAACGTCCCGTTAGTCTGATCACGACCCCAACCCGTTGCATAGCACTCATCTTTAAAATCAATCCCATTATTATCATCAATGAACGGATCTATCTCTTCACCGTACATAAGTTTCTTATCACTTCTATTAATTGTGTCAAATTTTGATTTTGTCTTGATAAGTTTCACTACACTGTCAAAACTAGCACTATCGTAAGCTATGTCTTTGGTTTTCTCATTAAATTCTCTATTTTCTTCGTTTTTTCTCTCCGTAGGTTTATTTGAATCGTTTGAAATGCGAACGTTGTAACGAGTATTATGCTTCTTTGGCATTCCCGAAAAAACATTTTTTGTCAGATTATTTAATTTTTCTAGATATTTGACAGCTGTATCTGGATTAGGTCTGGATGGACGTTGTTTTTTCTTGATTTCTGTATCAGATTTCACAAAATATGAAGCGCTTCTCTCAGTGTTGTGATTGCTAATTGGAATTTCGTAGGAGGGAAGACAAATAGTGCGGATTCGACTCCCAGAACTGACGTCAGCTGCTCGTATCATTTTCATTAGAGCTGAAAAGATCGAATAGTTAATTAATATTAATTCAATATCAGTTTAAAACCTCGAAATACAAACATATATGCACACCTATGCATATATGTATGTATATAATATATTATATATGTATATATATAAAAAAATTAACGAAATATACGCACCTACGTACCATAAAAAATATACTAAATTTTTTATAACGTGGAATAAAGAGAAATAATCTTTTATTCCACCACTCCGTAGTGTTTTTTTTTTGGCAAAGGTAATGCCTCTATAATTTGTAAAGTCCCCACTTAGTACAGTCCCCAGAGTGTCTTACACGGTTCCCTCTGCATTCTCTACTAAGCGCTGGATACTACTTACTTAAATGAAAAATTTAACATTACACTATGAAAAATAAAAAAATACGAAAATAATGTTTTGGGTGGCGGAACTCAACGCCGCGCTATGCCTTGTTACCAGAGCAAGTAAATGAAAATCTTAAATACTTCATTTCCTCAAATGGGAATCCAACCCACAATCTATTGAATGTACAGTCGCACGCTTGTGCCCTGCGCCTCGACTGGCTTCAATAGCACTTAATAATACTAGTTATCTATAACATACTTCGAATTACGTATGGCTCAGTGGTCAGCTTGGACGATATCCAAAAGCCGCGGGTTCAAATTTTTTATATGTTTTAGAAGTATTTTTCTTTTCTAAGTGTGTAAAACAATATAAATACATTATAAATTACCTATATCATGTTGATAATTATGAAATCGTTGATGCAAGACGATCCTCTCGATGGGTACGTAAGCGCCTCGTTGCTCCGCTCGGTCCCACTCTCCTAGAACTGCTGTCCAGAGAGCTGGGACTGGTAGGTTGAAGAGATCACTGGAATTGTTAGTAAAATATACTTTTAAGTGCGTTATTTTCAATAGTATTCACATGTATTATTTTCGTTTTTTATTTTTTTAATTATAGATTATTTATAAAATGTTGGAAAATTTCATTATTTACTAAAGGAACCGTAAATTACTCGTACTAACTAAAGATTTTCCCATTCGTTCCCATTAAGACATTTATTTTTTTATTTATTTCTTTATTTGTACACCACTGATATAAATACTAACTTTGATACGAACAATACAGAAAACAAAACAAATGTACAAAAAGGTGGTCTTATGGCTAAGTAGCCATCTCTTCCAGACAACCTTTAGAGCGAAAAGAAACTGTCATAATTTAAAGAAGGTAGGTGGGTGGTGGACGTAGTTAAAATATATATAAATAAATTATATAATATAGCAATTCCATTCGCCACTGATTTCTAGAGGCATTGCATGACTGATAATGATGAGTGGCGGAACATAACGCCGCGCTTTACCGTATTACTAGAGCAAGGACATTAAATATTTAATTTCCTCGAGTTAA
Source organism: Heliconius burneyi (assembly GCA_018247715.1). Taxonomy (NCBI): domain Eukaryota; kingdom Metazoa; phylum Arthropoda; class Insecta; order Lepidoptera; family Nymphalidae; genus Heliconius; species Heliconius burneyi. The sequence continues at coordinate 7,848 of DWGR01000182.1, forward strand.
AATCGAACCTACAACCTGTTGCGTTTAGAGCCGCTCGCTTGTGCCCCTGTGCCATGACAGGCCACAAGTAAAGAAATGAGGATTGTACCAACATTTTGCATGTAATATGTAAGTTATATATGACTTTATGTTATTAGTTTCTGTGAGATTACTTAAAGAACTCATCAAGTAGATGAGTTTAGAAAGAATTTGAATTAACTTATCTGAATCTCTTATAATTGAATAATGAACAATTGTTGAAGCCGTTCTATTTCTACTTGGAGAAAAAAGAAGGCGTTGAATTCCACCTCTCAATATTAAATGTCTCGAAAATGTGGCGGTGCGTGCGGAACAATGTCTTGACACTAGGTTCCCTCTTCTTACATAAATATAACGTAATGCAAAAAAAATGTTTTCAGATGAACATTATCAACTATAATAATAAAACAATTACTTATGTATACAGTGCGCTGTTGTGAGCAGCCATTGTGGGTGTATGAGGACTCCTCCACACCAGTGGCCGATCAAGCCGTAGTTGGGATGTAGCAGTTGAAGGGAAACCTGAAATAATAAAATGGAAAATAAATTAGGTTGAAGTATTATTATTAATATTGACTTATATTTTGCTTAACAAAGCTTCACGCTGTTCTCTGCATTTAGTAATGTATGAAGAAGCCTAATGTTAGGACAATTTTTGGGTGGCGGAACTCAACGCCGCGCTTTCCCTTTGACAGACAGACAGGTTAAACTTATAACACCCTTCTTTTTGAGCACAAATAATATAATAATATGATATGTAAAGTCTTCCTGCATTGTGATGACGTTGGCATACGTTTCGAACACTTCCTTCAACTAAATTCTACGAAAAGAAATAATCTTTTTGATTTTTATGTGTTCAAACATGAATAATTAAATCTTACGTCATATTTACGTTGTTCGTAGTTTGTGTAACACATTTTTTTAAATAATTATTTTTAAGGCTCGGTTATAATGAAAGACTTGATGCCGCTTTTGGCAGAGCAGATATTACGTACAATAAATAACCAATCAAGTTGTGCCAATTTCAAGTGTATTTTTATTTTATTGTCAAAGGTCTCAAATATGAGGCCAACGCGGCGCAGTGTCACAGCGTCTAACTGTAAGCGTGACGGTTGTAAGTTCCATTCTAAGCACGTAATATCTTGGAAAATAAGGTGGTGCGTGGACATCGGAGTGTCGTTACATTATGTTCCCTCTACCTATCGTAACCATATACGAGATGCAGCGTAAAGCTGAAAAAATCTTGTTTAAGTATGTTAAACGGTCACTTGTTACTACTGCTACTACTACTTCTACAAAAAAGCGCACGACGTTTAACGACGGTTGTGGGTTCAATTCCCAGACAAGGGAATGAAACATTTTTTTAATTTTTTTTATTTGCTCGTTCTGGTAACGAGATAAAATGCGGTGTTGCGTCCCGCCATTCAACACACAATACCCCAAGAATTCGGCGGAAAGTGGAGATCGGAAATGTCTTAATGGGAACGGAAGTGTTTTTAGGTTCCCAGGTTCTTTTTCCCTAACCTGCTATGTGCGATATTTGTTTTTTTTCTTTACCATTCATATACCACTACTTACTTCATGTAAAATTAAAATAAATACCTGCCAAGGCCACGCCCCTCTTTTAGATTCCCTTCCTTTGATAATACGTAGTTGCCCCGCCGGCCGCTCTCGAGGCTGTCTTGTATGTCTTCTTAATGGAACCCCACATTCTGAAAATAATATATTGTATGATAAGAAACAGAATTCTTCGCTCTGGCAGCGACGCAAATCGCGGTGTTGGGTTCCACCACTCAGCCCGCAATTCTCCCAGAATTCGGCGGAATATGGAAATCTGAATATCAACTGTATGTACAGCCTGAAGTTGATTTTAATAGAAATTATTCGTCTATCTTAGTTTTATTTTATGGGAAAAGGACAAGGCAAACGAGCGTTCGGATCACCTGAAGGTAAGTGATCACCGCTACCCACGACCCCGTGGAACACCAAAGGAGCTACAGGTGCGTTGCCGGCCTTTAAGGTGGAGATAGACGCGCTTTTAGTTTAAGAGAAGTTATACATATATAGTACATATAAATATATATAGTATTGTAACCTAAGCTACGCACAATTTCCAAATTTCATGATGATACAGTAAGATAGTCTAAAAATAATCAACTTAGTTGGCAGAGTGAAATCTAATTTTAATCTAATAGTGTAATTTTTCTAAAGTAATAATCTTATTTTCACAAAAAATACCTGAATAAGGCTTTCAATTAAAATAATCGTACTCAAATCGGTTTATTCACACACAGGCACACAGATCAAACTTATAAAGTGGGATTGAATAGGAAGGTTAAAAATATACTGTCAACATTAATTATTTAATAGGGAAAAATAAAATAATTAAAATAAGAATACATATTGACAATTGAATAATAAAAGATGTACAAAACAATGATTTCTCGATTTTATTATAATATACGACAGACAGAGGACGTGACGCGTGACGTCGCGTGTCACAGAGTTCCGCATCATAATGTACGATGAGGAAATATTTAGTCGATTGAATTACTTTTATTTAAAAAAGAGGCCAGCGCGACAAGCTGTGGGTTCGATTTCCACTCGAGGTAATGAAATATTTGATGTTTTAAGTAGTTCGCTCTGATATCGAGGCAAAACGCAATTTTAAGTCACATTGCCTTTGAATGTCTTTTGCGCCTCGTCCATTGTTGTCATCCTCCCCAAACATTTCTCTCTGGGATTCTTCTTGCATTTTACGAGACCTTCCTCCAGTATCATCAACATTGAAATCACATCTATCGAGTCTGCAAGGTTGACATAAAGAATTTAATAACATTTTTTTACAGCCGTATCCCGTATATAGCAGGGTAGGCGGAGGGAACCTAGTATTAAGATTCCACCGAATTTTCGAGCCATTGCATGTTGAGGGGCGGAGCTCATTGCCACCTTGGTACTAGAGCGAAGAAATGAAGATATAAAAAAATAATAATTCATTCCCCCGAGTGGGAATAGAATCCACAATCGTCACGATATAGAAACACAACCCCTGCGCCACGACGGGATCAATGGAATAATTAGTAACATTATTTTCTAATATTCGAGAAATAACTAACATATTTAATAAAGAAATAAGTAAATTCATTTGTATTTATTTTTGTTAAATTTCTAAAATATTCAGTGTTATATTTAATTAAATAATAATAATATTTAAATTTATTCAATTGTTATAGGAAACATCTAACCACACGCAACAATTTAATATTAATATTTATAATATAATAATAATATGACAATAATATACTTTTTTCAGATTAAAGCTGTATCCCGCATATAGAAGACTGCAGAGTAATCAGAAAGAACCATCATGTTCCCTAACTAGGGGGCACCGACCAGTTTTCGAGACGTTGATTGTTAAGTAGCTGTGCTCCACTCCGCGCTGTGTAGTAATACCAGGGCGAGTTATTGAAAATAATAATTCCCTTTGTGGGAATCGAACTCATAACTAGCGAACTATTTATATATAAAAAACATGGTATAACACTTATACAAAACAAGAAGTTAAGTTTTGTTTTTAAATAAAAAAAATATTATCAAGAGAATGTGCATACTCGTACATACATCTAAAGGAAGCTTTAACAATCTATAAACAGATATTTTTATTATTATAATATTGGATTAAACTGTTCCTTTCTACAAATGCGTAAAATAAGAAATGAGCTTATAATAATTTGTCGAGGTCACAGCGCACTTTCCTGGATGTAAAAGTGACGGTTGGGGATTCGATTCCCATTCAAGGGAATCAATTAATTAGATTGTTTTGCGCTGGTAACAAAGGTTGAGTTCCGCCACCCATCACGCAATATGTCGAAATGTGTTTGCGAAATATTGTTAAGGCTTCTTCAGTCTACCGTGCTATATGCGGGATACAGCGTGAAACATAAAACAACCAGTCCCGTCTCGTGCGAGTTGACTTACCCACCGAGGGTCCGTATCAATTTTATGATCCGTCTGGATTTGGTCAACGGGAAGTAAACTTATAAATTTACGTTTGTAAACATGAAATTTTTATTTTTTGGATATTTTTCATTATTTTCATTGTAAGTTTTCACGCACGAAATGAAAAATAACTTAGTGGCATGTCCACAGGAAGTACCCTATAGATTTTGATTAAGTGACTAATTTCATACAAAACGCAGTAAAAAGATGCATTTCTTTTACATTGCCTTACAACTTTGTTTTCTTCTATTCTCGAAGGGGCCATTAGCTTTGAATATTTGAAACTAATTTCAGCTTGAAGCTTCCAAGCAATCTCGAGATAAATGCTCTTGGAAGATGGACAACAAAATGAATCTATAAGGGTTCCGTTAGTTCCTATTGAGGTACGGAACCCTAAAATTGGATAATATAAGACTAAACTAACATACTGACCTAAGCGTTACCGCTCGGGAAAAAGGAAGTAGCTCAGTAAGTATGTGCAGCTGTCATCGAATAAGTTTCACTTTCTTTGTGAAATATTTACAATGCACGGTTATGCTACTGTGAGTGAGAACTTCAGACAGAATAATAATTTTTGTACGAACTTATTTGGTTATTCATGTTTTTTATTTAAGCAAAAAAAGGTTTTTTAGTTTATATATTCATTTACGAGTAATTGTGATGTTTTATTAAAACTCTGGTTTTATTTTAAGCGGATCTAAACAAAAAGGAATAAAAAATTAATACAAATAAAATCTTCAATATAGGAAAATATCGTGGCGAATCCGTTGTCTGTACCCAAATACGGTAGTGAGTTCGATCCCACTTACGGGGAATTAAATGCTTTCATTTCCCCGTTCTGATAACAAAAGAATAGATAACGTTAAGTTCTGCCAATTTTTCGAAAATTAGGCGAAGCGTGGAAATGCTGCTTCAGGCAAGATATGTTACACTGAGAAGCTAAAAAACTTTAAATGTAGATCAACGGAATTTGAATTCCCACTATTATCACAAAATGAAACGATTTTATAACATACAAGAATTGTTAGAATTTTTCGCTTTTTGGTGCCCGTAGCCCAAAAGGTTTAAACAAAACCTTATCTTGAGATCACGTAAAGGTACCAAGCTGAAATTAATAACAAATATTCAGGTCTATAATTTCTAAAATCATAGAAAAAATCAATCTTCGAAAGATACGAGCATGCGACCTATGTATGCATCGATTTTGCTGCATTTTAAATAAAACTTATGAAAACAATTCATACAAAATGAGTGCATACACCCGCAAACTTAAGTTTGTCAACTTTTATAAGTCGTACTTCCCGATGACCTAAAATCCTAAAACTGGTCCTGAAGCCTCGGCGAGGTAATCCAACTCGCACTTAACCAGTTCTTTTTCCCTCGCAACAAAGCTATGCACATTTTTCGACTTTAATTCAAAGAATCCGAAGTATTTATCCATACTTTAAGCGTTCAATGTTCACGCGTAATTGAGTAATTGTCCAAGATGAATAATGTAACACTTGCGTCACCGCCGCGCCGGCAACGACTAACCGCTATTATTATAATGTAGATATATGCTGTCGTGATGTAGGCCGTCGTGGCGCAGCGGTACAAGGGTGTGACTGTAACGCGACGGTTGTGAGTTCAATCCCCACTCGAGGAATCGAAATATTTATTTACGTTTGTATTTCCATTTCTTCGATCTAGCGTCGAGGTAAAGTTCTTCCGCTTATCACGCAATGTCTCCAGAATTCGGCAGAAAGTGGGGAACGGAGTGTATTAACTTCCTCTGCCTGCCTTGCTATGTGCGGGATACAGCGTGAAGCTGGTTTTAGATATATGTGCTTAATTTTAGACTTTTATAATATGTAGGTTTGTTCTTATAATTGGTGTATTGTTTCTGTTAGCGCTAAGACACAACATTTTAGAGACGATACGTGTTTAGTGGTGTAATTCGACGCCGCGCTATGTCTGCCAGAGGGAGAATGAAAATAATTTCAATATCATTCTCCCAAGTCGAGTGGTCATCACACCTACACGTTTATTAATTTAAGTTAAATTTTTTGATGCCGGAATACCTTGTTTTTTTACCCGACTACGTTACGAAAGGTGGGTAATGTGCTTATTGTTTTATACATCTTTGTATGTTACTTCTTGGGTTGCATTGTAGTTCTAGAGACCAAAACAAGTTGAGCGAACGTTTTGATTGTTACATCAATCATTTAAAACAAGACAATTGTCGTCGCGAATGTCTATAAATAAAACTTGCTCCACCACACAACATAACCACACACAACATTTATACAGGGTGGAAGAGGCAGCGCTTCTTTTACTGAAACTGCATATAGGGTTAAATATTTCAAACCCGGAGCTAAAAAAATTTATCAAGATGCCTCAACAGTTTGGACGTAGGATTTTTTGTTCATTTCACGATTTTTTTCCATACCTGTATTTCGTGTCACGCACACATACACATACTACTACAAAAATACTTGAATGAAGCGTGTGCGACGTTGCCGCTTTGACAGATAAGTGTGTGAGTGATAATATTACACTTTACAAATGTTGTTTTTTTTTAAAACGATTATTTTATTATTTATTTTGTTTGAAAAAATAACTTTTTCATTTTTGGGAATTATTTTTTTTTCTGAATTATATTAAGCTTTTATAGAGTAGTTAAAACTGTGGTTTCATTTAAAGTGGTGCGTTCAATTCCACCCTGTATATATTGTCAATATAAAAAAAAGGAAACATGTCAAGTGTCCTATTTTTCAATTCGAATTAAATCTTCCGAAGCAGCCTTGACATTTTTCAAAAGTCCCACTAATCCTCCTATTTTGAAAAAAAATATTTATTGATTTGCTCATATATGTATGTATTGATTATAAAACTATTTCAATGGTGTTGTTATTTAACAAAATTTCAAAATTATCGGACTTTTTTTTAATTTTTTCACTGTTGGGTTTTTGATTGTTTTTTTATAATGATGTATTATCATTATAAAAAACAACAATCAGGAAACCCAACATTCATGTCATATCACAACATTCTATCTAGATGGAATATCGTGGCGCAGTATAAAAACATCTTTAAATCTGTTGCAGGTTACCTACGACGGCATAATTATTTTGAGATAAATTTTTGCGCAGTTGGTACTAAAGCTATTCCAATTAATTAATTATTAGTAACCATCGTAATTGCCCCACGACTGCCTTGATAATTAATATACTTTTTTTTTCACTCTGTATCCCGCCAGTGTCTCTGTATACCTGGGAACCTAGCGTTAGGATACTCCATTCCCATTAAGACACTTACGTTTCCGACTTCCGTAAAGGAAAATATTAACTATTTCATTTCCTCGATTGGGAATCGAACCCACAACCTATCGCGTTTACAGTCATAGTTACATTGCTCCTGAACTGGCCTCAAATATATTTAAATAATCATAATATTTCTAAAACATCAAAGAGAAACATGTCCCTTTAATAAATAGTAGATCCAACATGCCCCATAGACTAGGTGTCAAGCACGTAACGGGACTTTTTGTGACAAGAAAGCTGGTTACGACACCGCCAGCGTAATTCACGTAAATAACTTTTACAAAAAATAACCACTTTTTACACAAAAAACATTAAAAAAAATCAACTTTGCTTCTTATTGCCTAAGTTTCACTGAACAGTATCTAATGGATAGAAAAGTAATACTTATTTCAGTATAGTTTTGATTTATTATAAATTTAAATGGATTTATATTTGCACTATAAGATTTCAGGTCCATTCCAGTTCCTACTAGTATTTAATGTTTATTTATATCCCTACTTTCTTAGTTTATCGATAGCTTTTCACGCTCAGCAACGGGGCATAGGAAACTTAGTGCTAAGACTTAGTCTCAATTTTTCATCCAATTGTAATGACAAGTTGCGACCCCAATTTTGCCTCAAGCATTAAGTTTTGTGAGCGCAGCTTAACGCTACATTGGGTCTTACCTAAGCAGAAGCATTGCGTGTTCACGTGGCACGATTCAACGCTGCGCTTTTCATTGTCACCACAGTGAACAAAAAAAATTATCGATACCCCTAAGTGAGAATCGAACCTGCAACCACCGCGTTTACAATCAAACAAAACGCTGCTGCGTCGCGACGGCCTCAAGACATAATTCGTAACTTTGTGGTTTACAATTACATAATTTTATTATAGACCAAGTAAGTAAAAGTACGAACTTTGAGTAGGTACATCCGGTACTGAATTATTTGGAACCTAACATTATATTTGATGCAACATTTGAAACAAAAGACGCATTACATCAATAATAATTGGTTTATTGGGGGCAATTTCATTGTTTTTGAGTAACTTTCTACATAAAAAGAAAAAGGATCTAAATGTTAGAAGTGAGTTGGTTCAGCTCACTTCTAACATTTAGATCCTTTTCCTTTCAGGGAATGATTATGAATATTAAAAATTTATGAAGATTCTCTTTTCTTTATTGACAATTACAAAAAAATAAGTGTGGAATAACACTTTAAAAATAATAAAAATATTTAAAAAAATACGTAGAAAGCAGTCCAGCTGATTTTTTCTTTCCAGCCTCGATCTTTAGTGTGGACATTTTTAGTATTTTCTATCTGATAATTGAGTAATTACTATCTAAAGAACTTAAGGTCAAACTCAGTGGTGTGTCTCTTTTGAGGCTTTCGTTTAGCCGTAGACGGAGAGAGACTGATGACGATGAAGTATGATGATTCTAAATATGTGAAAATAATAGTTTATATAAGTAAAAATACGCCACCTTGCCTTGATAAGATGTCGTAAGCCTGTATGTATAAAATAATTGTTACTCAAATACGACCAAAAATGTTGCCTATACTAAAACTCCCCTTTAGTTAGATGAGAAAAGAATACAAAGAAGCGTAAAATCAATTCAGTGTACAAAAGTAATTTATAATACTTTAAGAGATACAGTACAGTTGACGAGTCTTGGCCGTCCTAAGCTTTGCTGTAGATAGAGCTGCGCAGATTTGATCACATTTAATTTTTTTCCTACCAAGTGTACAATGCGCAAAACTTCAGAAAACCTAACTTCGACGGCCACGACTCATCGGCCGTACTGTAACAATACTATTACTATTAGTTCGTCCATCAGAAATAACACACGTCTCTCAATAGACATTCCTCAGCAACAGACAGACGGACAGCCAATTAAGATGTAGCTGATAACAATTACCAAGTTGAAGATTGACATATTGATAAATTACAATTTTATATAGTGGATACATTATTATTGTAATTCTTTTATTGTTTTATATTCGTAGATCGGTATTTGGTTTTCGTCATCTTTGGGGCGTATCTAGTTTTTCCTGGTTCTGGAGGAAATTCAGAAAATCTTATCTAAGTGCTTTCCAAAGAAACTATTATATTATAACTAAGAATTAATTTTGTATAAGTATATTCATATACGAGTAGATTAAAATGGAACGATTGGCAGTAGTCAACGCCGCGATAAGGCTTATTTGAATTTAAATAATTTACGGGGAATCGATAATCGTAACACTTCTGAGTGGTAATCGGACCACTACCATCACGTTTACAACCAAACCTGAAGTGTCTGACTATATACGAGTATACCACATTGGTTGTGAATTCGATTCGAGTAATATCTCAACAATATTTTCAATTCATGAAGCCCGCCGTAGCGCAGCGGTACATTTAGATTTTAAGCGCGACGGCGGGTTTGATTCCCGCTTGAGGAAAATATTTTTTTTCATTACTTAGTTCTTGTAACAACATAAAGCGCGGCGATCAGTTCAATTTAACACGCTATGTTTTTGTTTTGGGGAAAAGTGTGAAATAGACTGTTTTAACATTACGTACCCTCTGTTCACTCTGCTATATGCGGGATACAACGTAAAACTAAAGAAAAAACAGGATAAAAGGACGACAAATGATAATTCGCGTCTCCATTACGTAAGACCAGTGAAAGCTTGCATTAGCTGATGACTCGACAAGTTATTCTAATGGTCTTCCTAGTATCTTTAGAGATCAGTATACTTCAATAGGAAATGTAATCTAAGGTATATACCTAATAGAATGAGGTAATTGTAAGGTAAAATCTTTTGAATCGAAATTAACAATAATTATATGTTGAGTGGCGGTACCCATCGAAGCGATATGTCTTGTTACCAGAGCGAAATGACATTAATTTATTCACCCGAGTGAGAATCGAACCCAAAAGCCCGTCTTTAAAGTCAGACAGTTCACATTAACAATACCTACCTACTAATAAAAATTTTGAAGTCTTAACCACCCAACACACTAGAGAACAAGATATATTCAGCTCTTTATGCAAAAAGCCAAGGTAGTACCGGGGGCAATTAAAATGAACGCAAATTATGTCACCATGCCACCTTCATCTACCATCACGTGTGACCACGGTCTAGTGGAAAATGTTCGAAACGTTAAGTGTTATACGTTTTTGTTCCAAAGTTCCCTCGCTAGTTTCCCTCTGCCTACTCTACTGTGTGCGGGATACAGCGTGAAGCTGATCAATAAATCCGGTTAAAGAGTTTCATTTAAGACCTTACTTCTAAGTATAGAGCTTAAAGCTATACTTTCATTTCTTATCTCAATCTCAGCAATTACTCGCCAGCTTCTGTTCGATACTATCTCTTCTTCGGTTAATTGGTTTCAAGTATTGGAAACAACACAATTGTACGCCACGTGTCATTTCAGATCTTATTTATTAAATTAATTTAATTGATATGCCTGTTTTATAATAAGGAAGTGGAAAACAGAAGTGTCGTAATGGGGAAAGGAGAGTCTAAACACTAGATTCCTAGGTTCATGCCTATCCTGCTATGTTTAAACTAAAATTAATAATGCTGGATTTGAACTTGTGAATCTTGCTAGCTGTCCAAACGCTATAGCCTACTTAACTTCACATTTACTTGTGAAAAAAAATATTGTTGCGTTTTAAATGTATATGATATATCCAGCTTTACGTTATAGCCCGCACCGTAATAGAGGGCACCTAATGTTATGACACTCCGTTCTCTACTTTTCGCCGAAAATCTGGAGGAATTGCGCATTGAATGGCGAAACTCAACGACGAGCTTCGCCTCGACATTAGAGCGAAGAAATGGAAATATAAATTTTAATAAATACTTTATTTCCTCGAGTGGTGATTGAACCCACAACCAGTCACGCTTTGTTCCCTGAGCAAAGAAAATAAAAAATATATATAAAGAAAAAACAATAAATACTGTTAAATTTAAAAAATACACATAGTTTTCTTAATTCAAAATATTTTCACGTAAAAATATATTAGTGGGCTAATATATAAAATAGCTGCATACGCTTACTGTATAAACATATTTGCTATTTGAAAAGATGTCTTGTGTACCACCACGAAAGTATAACATTAAAAATAAAGCCAAGGCGTTTGCAGAACGTTCATTATTAAGATTTTTCATTATTAATACTTCGTTCCTCAAAGTGGGATCGAACCCACAACCACTGAGCCTACCGTCAGACGCATGTCCACACTGAATGACAATTATTTTTCTCATAAGAAAGAAATTTATTTTTCTCATAATATACAGAGGTAATACAATAACCGACCGTATAACGTAATATTGAATGAAAGTAAGAGTTATAAGGGTCGATGGTACAAAGGCTTTTCCACAGCACTAAGAGTTAACTCATAATTTGTTTTTAATGCGTTTTTAAAACGATTTGACAGCCTCACAAATTGAATGCAAATGAAGAAATAATCTATGATAATTAGTTACTCGTGAGAATTTCTTAGTGAGCATGTTCATTTGGGAAGAATAATATATTTTTTAGAAAACCCATGAGGAACCATCCATCCATTCTTGTAAATACGCTTGCTACGTATTTATATTGTTAACATCTCTGTGGGGATATTTAAGAATTATCGCGAAAAACAATTATTTCTACGTTTTCTAAAATAGCTTTTTTTCCTGAGTATGGAATAAGTTTAAATATTTTTAAATGTTAATTTGGCTTTGAGGACCGTCCCTGAATAAACATGGTTAATTTGAGATTGGAAAAGATGATAGAACAGCCTCGTAGTGCAATTGTGAAATATATGACTTTACAATGATTGGATATTTAAAATAAGAGGTCTGTCCCAAAAAGTTTTTGCATGAAGCAAGAAAAAAACTCTTGATAACATTGAAAATATTACATTATCATATTATAATGTAGCATTCTTTAATTTAAAGATTAAAAAAATAAATTTATAGGCGACAGATCGAACATAATGTTGTGAGGCCTCGTAAAATAAATCAGCCATTATGTCAACCTGGTAACGAGACCCATCATGGCGTTGAGTCCCGCCACTCAACTCGCAATAACAATAAAAAACGAAAAAAATAATCTTCAATATAATAAGCTTAAATTCGATAATAAGCTTAAAAGCTCTTTCAAAATAATTGAATTAAATAAAACTCAATACATTAGTAATGATTTAAAGAAAAGAAAAGAATAATATATAAAGAGATTTACTATGTATTCTTTCAAAGTAGCTTCATTTGTTAGTTGACGTAAGAAACATATATATAAATGATTAACCCATAATGTTTAAACCACAAGATGACTTATGCAATATGGAGCGTGGGACAAGAATAAAAGAAATATTTTTACGCGACTTCAGTATATATATAGATTTTTTATCAAAAAAATAATAAAAGCCCAGATAGTTTTTGATGTATATTTAAGTATTTTATGTATAAAAGTTTCATATAATTTTTCATTAAACTGAAAATAAGTCTTTATAAAAAAATCTAAATCTATATTTCTTATATCTTTAGATAATGGATAATTTTGATGTATTGTTGGCAAGTTTTAACTAAATTCGTTCATCAAATTTTGCGTGAAAGAGGATCAAATATCCAACTATCCTCACAGATTTTCACATTTATAATATTTAGAAGTAGAATATCAGGTAGTGAGGCCAGTCGTGGCGCAGGGTCACAAGCTCGGGACTGTTAACACGACAGGTTGTACTTTCGATTCCCGTTCAAGGAAATTAGATATATGTATATTATTTTTATTTTCTTATCTCTGGTGTCGAGGCAAAGTGCAGCGTTGAGTTCCACAACTCAATACTAATGGCCCAGAATTCAGCGGAAACTGGGGAGCGGAGCGTCTTAAATTCAAATTCAAAATATTCTTTATTGAAATAGACTGTGTAAGCACTTTTGAATCGTCGAGTGAACATACAAACAAAAAGCTACCACCGGTTCGGAAGGCAGTTCTGCTGAGAAGAGCCGGCAAGAAACTCAACAGTTGCTCTTTTAAAAGTCAATGGTATAATTAATTATGACATTAGCGGGCATCCTGCATGACATCCAACAGACATTAATTCCATGCATATTTATCCTCCAAATGTTCTTGAACAGTGTAATAAGCTTTACTTGTTAGAATTTTTTTTACAATAACTTTAAATTTTGGTAGTGGCAAATTTAGAATACACTGTGGAACACTCAACACTAAGCTCCCTTTGTCCACCCTACTCGCATATAGCAGTTACAGTGTGAAGCAGAAATAAAAAAAGTAGTAGGATATCGAACAAAAAAAAATATTGTTCACTACGCTAACAAATATTTCAATCGCTTTATGGAGTGCCTTAAATGATGGGATCATTTAAGGCACTCCATAAAGCACAGTGAAATGCGTTGCAGCGTATGTCTTTTCTATAGAGTTTACGTAACAACGAATTCAATACACATTAAGCGTGCCGTAGACATTGTTATAACAACTGTAGCATTACTCGCGCATTGTGTAATGCGGCACTCTCTATTTACCAAGTTGGTTAAGTTGAACAGTGTATGGTAGTTGTGGGTTCCATTATCGTTTTGAGGTATTTGTATATTATTATATTATACATGCAAATCGACAGTCGTGACGCAGGGGTGCGATGGTAAGCGCGACATATTCTGGGTTCGATTTCCACTCAAGGAAGTGAAATATTTAAGATTTTCATTTCGCTTTGCTAACAAGAAAAAGCGCGGTATTGAGTTCCGCCACTCAACACGCAACACCTCTGAAATTATGGCAGAAAGTGAGGAACGGAAGTGTCTTAATGGGAACGGAATGATTTAAAAATAGATTCCCATGTTTCCTCTGCCTAACCTGCTATGTACGAGATACAGTGTGAAGCATTTTTATTTTATTTTTGCTCCAGATGAAAATCATCATTTTTTGTAAACAGTATTTCACTATTTCAACAAAAGCTTATATGTTATGCAACTTGTAGGTACTTCGATAGAATATTTATTTTTATGGTAATTTCAAGGGATTGTATAACAGTAACAGGCAATACAACAGTTTGTGGCATTATCGGAAATGAACATACGAGTAGATCATCCGCAGTGTCTGTAGAGACTAAAACGTTATAGTTTAGGTTCGATTTCTAAAATGTAAAAAAATGTGTCATATGAAAAATATTATATTTTATTCTATGGAGGAACGAATGTGAAAAATATATCAACGCGTGATTTTCAAGAGTATTAGTATCTTTTAAAGATAGTCAGTAGTAGTACAAGTTGTTAGCTAATAGTACAAGTAGCTTATAGCCGTGTGTTCCCGGCTTAGAATAGGATCACCCTGGTACTGGTGGTGTCGTAAGAGGCGACTAAAGTGTGGGAGAGTCACGTCGCCAGCAATGGCGACACGCATGGGCAGACTCGACCGGATAATTACCACCCCCGGCATTTAAAACCGGCGTGAAGTACTGGCTTTATGCCACTGCGTTTCGCATTAGGTAATGCCGGGCTCCGGGGCCCAGCCACCCCAAAAGCTGGGAACGCACCAGTAGCTCCTCTGGTGTTACGCGGTGTCGTGGGCGGCGGTGATCACTTACTATCAGGTGACCCGTACGCTCGTTTGCCATGCTTTTACCATAAAAAAAAAACGCAACACTCTGAGTATATGACAACGGCTTTGGGTTTGATTCCTATTAGGGTGATTATTTAATTTTTTGCCTTTAAAACAAAGCATCATGTCATTAAGACAAATCCAATGATGTATAATTTATCGAAATCGTTTCACTGATTGATCAGTTATAAGGGAACAGACATACATACATACTCGTGATAATAAAACATGACCTTCCTTTTGAGCTTCGCCGTATTCGAACGATAAAAAAGCATCAGTGCAAAATTCAAATCATTCAGCCATATTTTTTTCCTAAATACCCACAAATACAAGCTAAATATAATCTTTAAGCAACTGTCACTCAATCACAATAATTTGTATTCAATGAACCAAAACCACAAAACGAAAGAGCAGACGTCAAAAGAAATATAAATAATCTTAATTTGCCGGTTGATTTGAAATCATCGATGGATTCGAACTCGCGACCCTGCAGTGAAAGTCCTATAGAGTTACTGGTAATTGATAACAAGCTTCCGTTACTTCGATCTTGTAATCCGTATTACTTCCGGTGGAGAGATAGGCGTTTTGTAGTGTCGATATTATGTTAGATTATAGCATATTATTGGATTTAGAAATGATGGTGTGTTAAATGGATGAACTTGGGCATATCCGGTATATTACATGTTGATCTTTGATGATCTTCCTGAATTTCAACGGAAGAGAAAATTGCGCATTGATGAAACCTAGTTTTCCATTTAATAATAAACATAAATAATTTTGTATTGTGAGAACTTTAGTTATTTTTCTAATCCCACTAGGAATTTCGAGAAATCCTTTCTTAGTGCTCCCCCTACACTACCTAACCTACCTATGAGTACATGCGAAATACAGCGTGAATGTATTTTTTTTACTTCATCAGCATAACACAATTACTTAATGAGTAAAGCTCATTAACTGATCTTGTCATCATCAAAAACTATTCTTAACATTTGTCCCATTTTAAGAGATATTAAGTTAAATGGTCGTACAAACGAAGGTATTTTTTTTATTTACGTTATATTTAAGAATAGGATTAAAATGATACCTGAGTTGTAGATATACGTATAACACTTATTTGTTACTAACTGACAGACAGATAGCCAAAGCATAGGAGAAACTACGCGGTGCAGAACGCTGAAATTTCGTTTAGTAAGCACTAAAAGCAGCAACGCAGTAAGCAACGCAAAGGAAGTTTCATTCAGGTATTAATAGAAAATAAAAGCACATCAGATATAATCTTGAGAGCTGCGCGTCGAAATGATTATTGTGATTGATTTCATAGTTGAAGCGAGAGTGCCGTTGTTGCCTTTCAGTTTAAAATTTGTACTGCCTTTTTTATTTAGTAAAAAAGCATTTTGAGCACGCAGTCAGGGTGTATTTGAGGATACTTCTTCCAATATAACTCGTAGGTGGAGGGAAACTGATCATAGGAAAAAAAGTGTGGTACAATATACCAAAGACCAATTCAGATATTAATTATTTTTTAAAAATGATATAAAATTATTTTTTAATAAGAATAAGAAAAGAAATGTTAATTTTTAATAATAAAAATAAGAAAAAAATATGGCATTTTTTCAGCAAAGCCAGACAGGATCGACCTTTCATTTCACATTTTCCATCCGAAGTTATTGTTTGTGAAAATGATCAAAGAAACATAAATGACCAGTCGTGATGCAGAGGCACATGCATGCGACTACAAATGTATATGCATAGTTGAGGGTTCCAGTTCTCACTTGAAGAAATGTAATATTTCATAGTTTCATTTCCTCGTTCTGGCAACAGTGCAAACGCAGCGTTGAGTTCCGCCTCGACACGCAATGCTTAGAAAATCCGGCAAAAAGGGAGAAACGAATGTGTCTTGGGAAGGAGTGTCTTAACAATATATTTCCAGGTTCCATTTGCCGGCTATATGCGGGACTATAATATGTGTAAATCTAAAATAACTACGGTGTTTTAAGTAACGAAAAATAAAAAAACCAGAAACTTTTAATTTTATTAACCTATAAAAACTATAGTCTAAAATTATACAACAATGTCCTAAAAAAAACTATTTTTAGCTTCACCCTATATATAAGACGCTAAGAGGGACCTAGTGTTAAGACTCTCCGTTCCCCAACTACCGAACAATTTTTTTAATAGTTTATGTAAATAAAAAGATAAAAAAGTGCGTAAAACAAAAGTGACAACATCGCATAAATATTCAACCATTATTTCCGCGATCGCACGCATTGTTTAATAATGCATACACAATCCACTACATGTCGTGTAATTGGTTATATTTGCGTTACAGTTTGTAGTCTTCGACTAAATTGATGGTTGCGAGTTCAATTCACATTTGAAAAAATATATATATGTAGTATAATATATAAATATACAGTATTGTTATTACAAAAACGTACTATACAGGGCGCATTGACATAACATCTGGACGCGAATTTACAAAAAAAAAATATTTTAACAGGATAAACGTTAAATCCAATAAATCTGGATTTTATTAACTAAATTGGAAGATTTGTTTAACTTATACTATTCTTTAGCAGCTTCATGCTTCCATATAGCAAGGCGGAGGGATCTTATGTCAAGACAATCCGTTCCCTATTTTCAATGCGTGTGGAGTGACAGAACTCAACGCAGCGCTATATCCGATGAGGATTGTAAATATACAGACGATCATAATAAATATGATAAAAGTATACGAAATAGTTACTTTTTTCCATTATTAACTTCTTTTAAAAGTTAGAAAGTTCGTACAGGCATAGTAGAGGCGTTAAAAAGATCGAACATTTTACAAATCAGTGTAATTGGGTATTGAGCAGTTAGTTACGAGTATAGACCATTGTTGCAGCGACTTGTAATTGTATTTTTTTTTATTATGTCAACATCGCATGCGTCATTTACTTTTTATTGAAGTAGAGTAAGAAGTAAATTTTCCCACTACTACTCGTACATTAATAGCAGAGAATCTGTTACTTTTTATTTTAGGTAGTAAAACAACTTACAAATCTAGTGTTTAGACCCTTCATCCCAATTAAGACACTTCCGTTTTCAATTTTCCGTCGTATTCTGGATTATTGTTAAAAAAAATCAGCTTCACGCTGTATCCTGCATTCAGCAACTTAGGCAGAGGGAACCTAGTGCTAAGACACTCCGTTCCCCATTGGATTATTGTTGAGTAGCAGAATTCCATCCCTCTTTGTCTCGTCACCCATTACATTTCGAGGTGATCGGTGATGGTGCAGCGGTCTGATTATAATTCTATATCGTAAAAGCTATTTTTATATTTTCGCTCTAGTTAGAGTTATGACAAAGGCTGACGTTAAGTTACATTAATTGTGAGAAAAGTGAGAAATGGAATCACTAGGATCCTTCTGTCTACCCTGATATATGCGGGATACAGCGAGAAGCAAAAAAATAATTTTAGTATATCTAACAACAATACGCCCGAGCACGTGTCCGCCATCGTCCAAGTGCGTGAAAGTGAATCTAATTCAACAATCGCAATGTTAGAAACTCGATAAAAATATCAAAACCGATACAGATACAGCATCGACTACCGTCGTTTGAGTGAATTGGAGGTTTGTTCCGCTTTGTACCGTGAGGCCAACTGATATATACAGAATGCAATGTCTTACAAATAGGGAACGGAGTGTCTGAACACTAGTTTCCTTTTGCGTACTCTGATATACGGGATAGGGTGAAAAGCTGTTTTTTTCCCTTTTTTAAGAACTAGTCTTTTAAATTAGCTGGATTTTAACGTAAATAAATATACGTAACAGACTAACCTAAACTTAGAGTTTCGAGAATAATATAGAAAAGGTAGTTAAAATAATTCAAAAATTTCCTTTATTCTATGATTGAGCATTTCAATTCTTTTATTATAATCTCTACATCTCTTGTGATATAATAAATCTGAATAGTTTTATTGGAAACATTATTTTTATGCTGAACAGTCTATTTATAAAAGATTATTTATACCTACCTACCTTATATTAAAGCTCGTTAACTGATTTAATATAGCCCACTATATTACTTTTATTTGATTTAATGAAAGTGTAACTGCTAACTCAAACAATTTTCTTAGCCTTGGAGTTCAACACCAATATGCTTTTGAAACAGCTGAATACTTAATACTTGGTACATACAACTAATAAGAATGTTTACTTGTCCTCAATTAAAACCAGGCTTATTAAATATATAGCATTTGTAAAAATAAATAAAATCTATAAATCTTTTAATAATAAAAAAAACTTAATACGCAATGCCTCCAGAATTCGGCAGAAAGTGGGGAACGTAGTGTCTTAACATTAGGTTCCCTCTGCCTACTCTACTGGGTGAGAAATTGTATGTGGTTTATATATTTAGGTATACCTATATAGAGGCGGTCGTAGTATAGTGGATCAGCATTTCACTGTAAACACGATGGATGTCTTTTCAATTAACATTCAGGGAAACGATACGTCAAAATGTATTGTCTCGAAAATTGGGCAGAAAATGGAGATCAGTGTCTTAAAACTATAAATAGTTTTAAGACACTCTAATATACGGATTGTTTAAACATCTTTTGCAGTATCTTACGTACAGTGTAAGTAAGCTAAAAAGAACTGAAATTTTAAATAATATATTTTCATTACAAAGTGAAACGGATCCAAGAATGAAATCCATTATACAGACGTAAATATGACATTGACTGTAACTTGCACGGTCGCATCATATTTATTGAGAGCTTTCCGGATATGTATGATTATACTTGTTTTGAATACCTTATATACATTGTAATTAAAAAAAACCTAGTGTTGAGACTCTTCGCTTTCCTCCACTCTTTCGATTTTAGAGATATTCCTTGTTTGGTAGAAAAATCAAAGATTCAGATATTGAAAATATATTTTAATGTCTATTTCAGTGTCTATTGTTGTTATTTAATGTTGGATTTTATGGTTATTTAAATTAACTTATAAGTCATTATTTAAAAAGACTAATATTCTTTAGATATTTCCTGTGGAGTGGTGGCAAGAAATTAAAATAATTATTTTCGGCAAATGGGAATAGAACTTAAAGCCGTCGCGCTCAAAAAATTTATTATCTATGAGAGAGCTTTAGAAGTCAACCAATTTTTGTATGACTTGAAGCCAGCTGTCTATAATACTTAGTGAAATGTAATTGATTTCAATATTATACTCGTATTTACTATCTTATCACGGTTTGAATTTTGTGAATTCTGTTCCCGCTCAGAGGACTTATGTTCATTATGATGAAGCCCAGTCTAGTAAGTGCTGTATTGAGGTCTGCCACTCAACACGAATTGGGATGAAATGTCAAAGACGAAATAGGACCGTTGAGAGCGGTTTATAAATAAGGACATAAATTCTTCCTGCCTAAAAATAACACTGATATTACTATATTCCTAGTTTGAGTGGCGGAACTCAACGCCGCGCTTTGCCTCGACACCAGAGCGAAGAAATGTACCCATAAATTAAAATATTTTTTCAGAAAAAAATAAAATGTTTTTCGTAAACATATTCATTCGCCCAAAAGAGGAATTGAACATGTGACCATCACCTACCGACAGATATCACTCTAACATACCACTACAGTGCTTATGCCATTAATGTGCACCAAATAAGTAACTTAACTTGTTTTCATGTTGTAGAAATGAATACTTGCTTAATGGAACTTATGTATATCATTAGATTTTATATTACCGACGTTGATCAGTCATCGTTTGTCATTCTATACATATTATATACACTGGAATTATTAATGTTTTTGTAATTACAAATAATAATTATACAAAAATATTATATATTCTTTTAATGTGTTATCTTTTGTAGTCAAAATTGTTTTGTTATTTTTCCCCTGGCAAAGCATAGTGCGACCTTAGATTTAGCCAGTCAAGACTCTATAGTCTAAACGTTTAGACCAGAGTGATCTTTGTGTATCTCTCTCGGCCTATCCCGAAAAAATCGAAAAAATCTTATAACTTTTAACATTTTAAATTTTTAGCAGACAAAAGCTTAAAAATAAATTGAAACAGTGTTTATAATATATTTTATTAGCTTCACACTGTATTCTGCACGTTACAGTGGGCAGGGAGAACCTGGAATCTTAGTATTAAGACACTTCCGTTCCCCACTTTCCGTTTTTCTAATTCTGGAGTCATTGCGGGTTGAGTATTTTTATGTAAAGATTAAATAGTAAAGTATTATTTTTATCAAAAACTTTTACATAAAACGAATCTACTTACTGGAAAGTAAGTAACCTAACAAGTACAATCCGATAACAACTGTAATTTTAAATAAAATCATCGCTAGAGGTGCCATTTCTAAAATAATAGAAT
>DWGR01000183.1:0-29064 GCA_018247715.1 Heliconius burneyi
ACCACCTCAAAAGCTGGCAACGCACCAGTAGCTCCTCTGGTGTTACGCGGTGTCGTGGGCGGCGGCGATCACTTACTATCAGGTGACCCGTACGCTCGTTTGCCATGCTTTTTCCATAAAAAAAAAGAGTATCACAAGATATCGTATAGAATTAAATACTTTTTCTTTAACTCATGCTATATCCTGCATAAGGCAGGGTAGGCAGACGTAGCCTACTGTTAAGATACTTTGTTTCTCCACTTTTAGACAAATTTTCGTCGCATTGCGAAATATTGCCTATGAACAAAGCATAACTGAACCTGACCTGACTTAAATGAGAGATGAGAGAAATCAGACAGATCGAATTATTTTTTACATGTAATAAATCAGAAAAAAAAATCAGCTTCATGTATCACTGTATTCCGCACACGGCAGGGTAGGCACCTAGTGTTAAGATACTCCGTTCCCCACTTTCTGCCGAATTCTGGAAGCATTGCGTGTTGAGTGGCAAAACTCAACGCCGCGCCTTGCCTCGACCCCAGAGCGAAAAAATTTAAATATAAACGTAAATAAATATTTCACTTCCTCGAGTGGGGATCGAACCGTCGCGTTACAGTCACACCCTTATGCCGCTGCGCCAATACGGCCTCAAACTTGTAATATACTTAATAAAAAATTGATGATGTTGATAATATGTATACATAAGGCTAATGTTATGGTTAATGAAGTAAATATTTTTCCGTACTAGGTAATTTGTAAGTAATCTGAATCATAAATTAAAGTCTATAAATCAATATATAAAAGGCAATCTATACCAACGCACCTGGTAACTTACTGCCAAGCCCAAATCGCTATCACTGCATTAAAAAGTGGATCTGCAAAATTTTATTCCTAAAAGGGTGATCTAGAAGCATATACCTCGCAAGGATAACTAAGAACTATCTTTTACAATTATTTTTTACCTTTATGAAATCTTTTTTCTTTTTGTATTCGAATCGATCTTTATTTTCTGGCAGTTTCTAAGAAGTGATGATTTCTACTTTTCTAAATGTATTAAAAAATACTAATATAAATGACAGTTAAAATTACTTCCAATATAAATTATTGAAATATTTTCTGTGTAATATATGCTTTATCACAGCCCACTCAATTATTAACATTCGTTCTGCGCAGTAGGTGACTGCCGTTGGCCACAAAATATCGCGACCACCTCTACCTGCTATTAAAATTCAAATTTACCAAGTTTATTCATTACACGAACTCTTCGGCGTTAGATTGATAATAGATTGGCTTTGCGTGTTTTCCGTTGCTCAGAAATGTTTCTCATTGATCAGTAGGTACTAAGATCGCTAGATCGTATAATTTGACACATATATTTATAGGTATTCCAACGTCTCCTAAGTTCTACTTAAATCCAAAATCTAGTTTAAGAAACAAAATTATCTTAAATATATGGAAGTATACTTAAAATAACAGCATTTTGGATTTTTTAATTTGCATTTTGACACATTTGACGTTTTGTATAGGTAGAGAATGAGTAGATGTTAAGTTTTAGATATAATAAGAATTTATATAGATGTAAATTATTTACTAATTTATGTAAGTCACAATTTAGTGCATATACCTAACTACAATACTTTATACAAAGGCAAAGACAAATAGATCACAAACGGCCCCGGCGCTAATTACAATAAGGCGCAGATTTATGTTCTATTTGAAATTAGCTGGAAAACTAGCTTGTATTAAGAAAATAAAGCAACATCAGCAATGTATCTTGCCTTTTGTTGAAATGTTATTTCAATGCCCTCGAGTAATAATCATATATCCTTCCTTCTGATTTAAGAAAGTTTTAAGTAGCTTGACTTAAATTTATTGTTTCCTATTTTAAACTTATAAATAATATATTAAAGTTCCTATTTAAAATAAAAAAACATATTTATAATGATAACTAAATCTTTAAAAACGAATGTTTATCGAGTCATTGTTGAGGACATCTGTCTTTGATGACATTTATCGCCCGTATTTTCCATTGTACAAATTATTTATTTTTTTATAAACTGTCAAGTATCAGGAAGAAATATCAATATAATAATCTTCAAGTTTAATATATCAGAAACTTCCAGAAGAATAAATAAATCAGTCTTATTTTATTTATGGAATATGATATATACAGTATATGTATATCCTGCCACAGACATCATATTTTTTGCTTCCATAACGTCATGGCACAAACAATGCCCATTCATTTACAACTCAACAGACCATTCAGTCAGCACGAACAGGAAGGACTTCAGGACAAGTGGCTACCTCTGGTCTAATTGCTCTCATTCAGGAAGAGACAATTTGAACACAACATTAATATTTCTCCAGACGTCATGCGAGAGGGCTATTATCACGACAAATGGCCCTCTAATGGTCTTTTCATGAGATGTTTATCGCATTCGAGTTGTCGACGCCGCGAAATTGCTCAATTACAAGCGCTTACACATTACGCTCAGTTCGAGGAAAGTCGCACTTGTCATATGCTAATACGCTGGTGGTGCTAGAACGGATTTTACAGGAAATTGGTTTAATTTTGGCTGTTGGGGTTATAGTAGACAGATATCAAAGATCTTCTTTTTGTATCATCTGGTGGTGATGTCCAGTTTCTAAGCAAAGATTTCGTTTCAACGAGTATGATATTCATGGGGAACATTTATTATAGAATGTTACTAATGAACCTGCTTTAAATTTATCTTTATTCTAATTACTGTTTTTTTATCGTTTCAGGGGTAAATTCGCATCGGTCCGCAAACTACGCCACCTAATCTCCGGCGAGGAGTACGCCGCCAAGTTCATCCGCAAGCGGCGGCGAGCGGCCGACACCACCCGCGAGATACAGCACGAGGTGGCCGTGCTCGCCCTGTGTGCTGATAGTAGCCGGGTCGTGAGGTTACATGAGGTGGGGGTTTTAATTATCTCCAAGCATCTCTTTTACTATGAAATGCTGCCAGTTAAATTTGATATTGAATTGCTCTCTTTGAAGATTATTGTAAATTTCGTTTAAGTACATGTAGTGCAATAGTTTTATGTTTAAGAACATTGTAAAATACTTTTATTATGAATTATATTGTAAAAGTGTCAATTAATAAAGACAATAGAATTTTAAAATTGTATTAGAAAAGGAAAAATAGGACTAGGATAAGAACGGACTGAAAGAAAAAGACTAATTCCTACTCTAAGCTGTTATAAGTTTTTCCCAGAAATATAAATATATACCTAGATATAACTTTATAATAAATAATTAATTCTATTGTTCCATTTGCACACAAAAAGTATGAAATGTAACAAAGCTATTAAAATTATTGATTGATAAGATTATCAACCTTTTAAATACATTTATACTATTTTCTTTCTATCAAAACTCAAGTAGCTTTAATACTTTTTAAATAAATAAATATTTTATAATAATCACATTATTACAATAATAAACATCCATTCTTATAATCTTTCAGGTTTATGAAACACGATCAGAAGTCGCCATAGTGCTTGAGCTGTGCGCAGGCGGGGAATTACAGAGACTACTAGATGAAGAAGAGAGGTTGTCAGAGGGAGCGGCAAGGAGGGCCCTCCGCCACGTTCTAGAGGGCCTGGCACATTTACACGCCCAAAGAGTGGCCCATCTTGACCTGAAGCCACAGAACCTCTTGCTGTCAGCAGGAGGAGAAGAACTGTTGATATGTGACTTTGGCATCAGTCGTGCGATACAGCCTGGAGCACATGTTAGAGAAATTTTAGGCACAAGAGATTATGTTGGTGAGTTTGAAATTTAGAGCATTTTTGAACTTTCTTTTGTTGTTCGTGGTTTTATTACTCCAAAGATTCTCCAAAAATTTGCTATTATTAGTAAATTCTTGAAATCAGTATTGATTACATAACATTAGTCTAATAAACGTGTAATATATGTAGTCTATTCATACAAAAAGTATTTATCGGATCCAAAAAGTGCCGGTCCCAGCGTGCAGTGTCCTCATCGCGTAATTATTAAGATGCACTCGAAGACTTCGATTCATCGACCGTAAAATAGATAACTCTTGCTTCCATAGAAATTACGAAGTAATGGTTGCCACATTACATATTCTTATTTCGTAATAGATATTTATGGTTTTTCTTTCGTATTACTCATCCCGATAATTTTTCACATCCAATAATGAACAAATTATTGGATGTGAAAAAAAAATTCTGGATTGGTCATTGGACCTTGACTTATATTGATGCTTGGGTAAAATTAATTGTAAAGAACAATTATGATATACATGTTTTCTGGCGCAAGGGCCAAAATTTTAGATTCTGTCCCCATTTAAAAAAAATGAAAAGCGGAATGAACGAAGAGTAACGTGTGTTATCATTTTCTGCTTATAGAAATTAATTGTGTTTTCACAGAATAAGCGCTATCTAATAATCCTAGAATTTTAACATTATACGATATCAGACCGTTTGGTTCGTCATTATACAAATAGGTGCGCGCAACACGAGTGGGTGCGAGTTGAACAGGTTTTTATAAGGTATTCTTAAAAGTGAATGTTTTCAATGCCCTCGTTCCCACAATGATATTATATTTTATTTATGTATCGAAAAACAACGTGTCTTGTATCCGTTGGGTATTTAAATTTCTCTCGAGAATCTCTTTCCTCTTATAATTTACAAATATTGTTCGTTGATTGATGCTAAAGAAAGTTTTGTCGTTGTTTAATTGTTGGGACATCCTTCGGAAGTCCTATTTAATAGGACTTCGGTCCTGAACTAGATTTGTGGAATATTTGAATATTAAATCTCGATACTGCTGCCTACGATTGTAATATCGATGATGTATTTGTATTATACATAAAACATCGATTAACATTTGTGAATTCAGAAGTCAGGGAAAATATTGAAAGTAATGCGAGATTTTCCCTTTTACCATTCTGCATGCTTATAGGTACATCTACAAATGTGTAATTGTACCTTCACGTAGCTCTTATATGACAAGACTATATTCTACCTTTTATTAATGCAGTCAAACATAAAAAATTGAAACATAATGAAAAAGTAATGCACAAAATGAAACTTTAATTGCCATTTTTGTTAATTTCTATATAATTTCTCTTGCTCTGGTAATAAGATAAAGCGTGGTGTTAACTTTTGCCACACAATATTTCGCAAATAAGATGGCACTTGTGGAACGAAGAGTTTAAAACCCTAAGTTCCTTCCTAAGATAGGAATACATATGGAATGCTAAAAAACATATAAATAAACCAAATTCCTTATTCCAGCGCCAGAAATCCTATCCTACGAGCCACTGTCCCTAGCGGCCGACATTTGGTCAGTGGGGGTGTTGGCCTACGTGCTGCTGAGCGGCTACTCGCCCTTCGCGGGGGACACGAAACAGGAGACGTACCTGAACATAGCGCAGTGCCAGCTGTCCTTCCCCCGCGACCTGTTCCGCGGCGTGTCGCAGCGTGCCATACAGTTTATACAGGAGACACTTGTTGTTGATCCGAAGTGAGTTTTGTTTTTTTAGTTTGTATTTATATTTTTGAAGAGTTATTCCGCATTTAAGGTGGGAAATTTGTATAGAATACGAGCAATTACTAAATAATACAGTAAAAGTATTATAAAATATCAAATTTCGCTACATTATTTTTTTAAGACAGTTTTATTAATTACTTCACATGTTTAAATTATAAAGTTGTAATTATGAAAAACCCTTTTAAAAGCCTTTTATTTTCTTCAGTAATGCGTAACTGATACATTGTTCTGTACTACCCAATTAATTCCAAATTATAAAACAACTTGCACAATTATTATGAAGTCTATGCTCTATTAACGTTCAAGTTTTAATTATTTTTTTCGTTCAAGTTTCAATTTTGGAAGGTTCTATTTAATATACTATTTACACTTTCTAAAATATTTTTCATAATAATTTTTCAGGGGTCGTCTTACAGTGGAAGAGTGCCTGGAGCACCCCTGGTTGAAAGACGAGGCGGACATCCCGCACGCGATTGTTGGAGTGGGCTTCGGAACCACTGACCTCGCCAGCGAAGACGACAGCGACGAAACGAATGTTAACGGATTTGAAGAAGTTAATGGAGTTAACGGGGTTAACGGAATTAATGGAGTTAACGGTGTTAATGGAATTGACGTAGTTAATGAGACTAACGGAGTCGGTTCCGTTAATGGAGTGAATGGAGTGAGTGTTACAGGAGTTAATGGTATCAACGGAATCAACAGATACAATGGTGCTAACGAATGCAATGGTACAAATGGTACACATGAAGATAAAGGTAACTTTTTTTTAATGTTGATTTGTTCTTATTAGTAATTATTTACTTAAATTATTTATATTATCTGTTCCATATAGGTTAAAGTTAATGCTTATAGACTTGACAGAAATTCACAAATTAAATGTCACTTTGTCATAAAGTAAGAAATTCGTCATATTTTTTCAAATTCTTTACACAATTTTATATTTGTACATGTGTTTATGTGTTGTATTATATGTGATACAGAGTGTGCGGAGGAGCGCGACAAGCCGCTGAAGCACGCGCACGCGCGCGACGCGTCGCCGCCCTGCCCCGACGCGCCCTCCACGCCCAAGGTCGGTAGCGTACGTACATCTATTGTATACATAGGCCTTTTATGATATTACCCATACTTTTACATATTTAAAGTCAAAGTTAAATTATTTTATTCAAAATTATATATTATATATAAAATATATGTGTATGTATAAAATATACAGGGTGGAATTGAACGCACCACTTTAAATGAAACCACAGTTTTAACTACTCTATAAAAGCCTAATATAATTCAGAAAAAAAATATTCCCAAAAATGAAAAAGTTATTTTTTCAAACAAAATAAATAATAAAATAATCGTTTTAAAAAAAACACCATTTGTAAAGTGTAATATTATTACTCACACACTTACCTGTCAAAGCGGCAACGTCGCACACGCTTCATTCAAGTATTTTTGTAGTAGTATGTGTATGTGTGCGTGAAACGATAAACAGGTATGGAAAAAATCGTGAAATGAAAAAAAAAATCCTACGTCCAAACTGTTGAGGCATCTTGATAATTTTTTTTTAGCTCCGGGTTTGAAATATTTTACCCTATATGCAGTTTCAGTAAAAGAAGCGCTGCCTCTTCCACCCTATACTTCTAGTATTAATAGATTGGACGTCACCGATCTTGGTAAAATCATGAATATTTTTCTTAACGCAATGCATTTTCAAAAATGAATTGTGATGCCACTGTACTTACTATCTACTACTGCCTTGACGAATCTTTAGAGCCAGAGTTATAGATTGGGCGAAAGACAAAAATTGATTTTATATCGGCTGCATTTCCCCAAAGTAGAGTGCCGTAGGAAAGAATACTATGGATGTAGTTAGGGTAGTCGCCGCACAGAGGCATAAAGTGTGACTGTAAACGCGACTCGTTGTGAGTTCGAGGAAATGACATGTTTATTTAAATTTATATGACGTTGAGTTCCGTTAGTACGCAATGCCTCGAGCATTCGGCGGAAAGTTGGGAATGAAGTATGTTAACGCAAGGTTCCCTCTGCGTACCCTGCTGTGGGCCGTTTCCACATCAGTTAATAGTCTGGTATTTGTCAGCCTCAAAAGCTTTTGAGTTAAGTATATTCGCTAAAACATCAATATGAGGTTTTCACTGTAATTTAGAGTCAATGGTGCAATGCTGCTGAGCATTATACATTTAGTTTCTTAGTATTAAATAAAAATAAAATCAGCTTCACACAGTTCCCGCACACAGCACAGGGTAGGCAGAGGGAACCTAGTGTTAAGACACTCCGTTTCACACTTTGTGCCGAATTCTGGAGGCATTGCGTGTCTAGTGGCATAGGTCAACGCCGCGCTTTTGCCTCGACACCAGCGTAGAAATGAAAATATAAACGTAAATAAATATTTCACTTCCTCGAATGGGGATCGAACCCACTACTGTCGCGTTACATTCACACCCTTGTGCCGCTGCGTCACGACGGCCTCAAGGTATTTAATAGGAAATTATTAACACTACACTAATGTACTACTTTCGAAAGGCATTGTTTACATTGCAATATGTTTTGTCATTTTTTTTTATTTTAATAATGAAGTATCATCATCAAACAATACTATCTCATGATTCTTTCCAACTGAAAATGGTACAACATTTATAGATGTTAAAAACAGGAAAGGACTAAGAGTAGCCTCTCATGGGATCCCCATACTGACTAATGACCCAGGAGATTTCTTGCCATTTACTTCAACCCGCTGACCCCTGTAAGCTAAATAAGTGAAGTTGAGTTGTTAGCTTCATCAAGCTACACCATACATACGAATTTGGTCATGACCAATGTTGAATGTGACAAGACACAGAACATGCCAAGAGCACCCTGCGATGCCTTCTAAACCTCATATATTCTTTTAAGTCCTATGCCAGCATCAGTAGTCGAGTGACCTTTAGCAAAGCCATACTGTTCATCATGTATAAGATTACGTGAGTCAAAGTGCATCAGCATTTGAATAAAATATTTTTGTTAAAAAAATTACTAAATGAGGGTAGTATAGATAAAGGTCTAAAATTGTTGGATTGTACTACCCGTAACTTCAAAAATAATATATAATTTCAATAAAATGCCAAAAACCCAACATAAATCTTTTTGGCTTGTCGCTTAGCAATTATAAATAATTTTTTTTGTTACTATTCCACTTTAACATTGTGAACTTTTAATAATTCTATAAATACCCAAATATTACATTTCAGGTGTCAAGAAAATCGCATCCACACCCGCCATCAGTGCTCGCGCTGTGCAAAAAGTTCCAGCCCGACTACGAGAAGCCCGCGAAGCTGGCGCACTCACACTCTCACGCCCACACCCACTCACACGGCCAGCGGGAGTGCGGCGCGTGCGCGTGCCCCGCGCCCTGCCTGCGCGTGCGCGCGCCCCAAGACCGCGCCGTGCTGTGCTAGCGCGTGCTGTGCTGCCTGTGGCGCGCGCGCGTCTAGCATGCGGGTGTCTGCGTACTAGCATGCGAGCGCGAGCGTGCCACAGACGCCAGCTGTACGGACTCAGTGTCGAGTGTCAAGTGTCGGACTGTCGCTTACGAGCGCACTAAAGTTTTCTTTCTCTTTAGTTAGATAGTCGCGCGCCCTCTTGTAAATAAATTACGGGTTAGGTGACTCGTGTGGCGCAGTAGGGGCGCTAGTAGGTCCCGGACGCGCGAACCCCCTTGCTACGTACGAGCTTCGATTGGCGCTAATTTGTTACGATGTAAGATATTTTTATGAATTATCAAATATGTTTACCGTTTAGAGTAGTGTGGCGGGGGTCGCGGGTTCGTGTCGCGCTCCTACGCTGAAGGTACAAAACGCATAATGAAACGACTAGTGTACTGCGTACTGCACTTGCTGTAACAGCAACTATGATAACTGGATAGCTAGTAACATGTATTCAGAGGTTGATAGTAAATGTTGAAAATTACAAGTTAAATATTTTCTACTAACAATAATTTAGTGTAAAATAAAAATTGAATTTGTACAGGATTATTGTGAAACGTTAAGTAATCGGGCGATTGTACAGTGTACTGACACGTAGAGTAAGCGTTAGAGTAATGTCAGTTGTGTCAGTCATGTCAGTAAACGCCGCGTTCACCCCCAAATGGGACCAAAATTTTGTAGTCGCTAATTCCATATCGGTATAATTGTTGGTTGATGTTGAATAAGAAATTTATCACTGAGAGTGTCAGGTTGTTTAATAAGTAGGAAATTGTTATTAATAATTGAACGAGCTCAAATTTTTGAGACTATTGTGTATAGATACAAGTAAAGTGCCTTTGCACAGTAGTTAAATAAATAACCCACTAGTCTCACATATTGAGCTACAGTTTTACTGCCTGTCTTTTGTATTCTTCGTCTTAACTCGATGTAATACTTTGTGAGAACATTTGTAAAAATAAATTATTGTGATATAAATATTTGTGTTTTCTTGTTTCCTTCTTTGTTTTAATAAACAAAGATTAGTGTATGTTCTTAATTAGTATGTCTTCGTGAATATGCTAAGTGGTCGCGACTACGCTTTGGTTGATACCAAATATAGATTATAATGTTTCAAGGCTGTTGATAATGTGTACACATTATCAAGCAGGTTTAATCAAAAGCTGAAATGTAGGATTATAATTTTCTTTTTATATTTTTTATGTAAATTTCTGTTAAGCGTTGTCGATTTCGCCACCTTTCATTTTAAAACACAATATAATGATGTATGTATTACACAATTTCTTTGCTATCTATTTATTATTAATCCCGAAGATAATACACAAATTAATTAATAAGTTATCACTTCAAAAAACATAATTTAATGGACTTTCCCTAGACTAAGTTAACTCCAAAGGTGTGAAATAGTGGTTGACATTTTTGACATACTGAATGTATACTGATAACATATTTCCAAAACTATAATGAAACGTTATATAAATTAAACTAATAACTATTACACACTATAAATTAAACTAATAACTATTATATTATTGTAAATAGAGAAACAGTGATTTTAGGAATAACTACTACATTATTAAATAGATTACCAAAAAATAAATTAAAAATTCAATAAAAATGAAATGATAGGGACGAGAAATAAAGATAAGCTTGTTACGCCAAGTTTTCGCCTCCACAAAGTTAATAAATCTTTTATGGGTCTCGATATACGTGTATATAATAAAATTCCACAGTGCATTCCAAATTTGCCACTACCAAAATTTAAAGAAACTAAAAAAATCGAACAAGTATTACACTGTTCAAGAATATTTAGAGAATAAATATGCATGGAATTAATGTCTGTTAGATGTCATGCAGGATAGCTGCCAGCTAATGTAATAATAAATTATACCATTGACTTGAAAAGAGCAACTGTTGAGTTTCTTGCCGGCTCTTCTCAGCAGAACTGCTTTCCGAACCGGTGGTAGCTTTTTGATTGTATGTTCACTCGACGATTCAAAAGTGCTTACACAGTCTATTTGAATAAAGAATATTTGGAATTTGAATATAAGGAACATAATTGTTGTATGTTAAACAATATTTTTTTACTCCCTTTTTTAGAAGCAATATAGTTGGAATAATTGGAAATCATAAAAAATACTTTCCTTAGTTTCCATATCTGCGAAAGAGATTGGATAATACACAATAAGTTACATGAGTAGTACATAACTACTTTATGTAGTAAACCGTTATCCTCTTCCATCCGACGCCGCGGCGTCGGGAAATCGGCGTCAGGGTGTTAGCCCTATGCCGGTTAGCGTCTTCCTGCACCCATTGACATGGGTGCGTCGTTAGATTGGGCCCACGTAGCCCGAAGGATGTGTACCTGCCCAAGTGGGCAAGTACAGTGCGTGGGATGAGGAAGGAATGAGCGTGTGCCACCTGGGCGGTCAGCTCAGCCAGGTGAAACCCCCGGTTATGTAGTAAATCATAAATTTTTGCGATAAATACTCACTGATATACTCATGAGTAGAGTATCGAATTATCGAATTTATATTGTTTTGATGATTTAGTTATTTAATATATAACTTTCATAATAATATTCATTTGCATGAAATTTAATTATATAGATTTTTTTCTATATGTGAAACAATTTAATTATGTAACCAGTATTTAAAGCACAGTAGTAGGATTATCTTTTGATATAGTAACATTAGAATTTATAAATGGCGAAACTAGTCATCAAACTATTATTTGTTTTCGGCGACTCAAATATGCAAGTAAGCAACCTATTTTTAGCATTTCTGTTGTATTTTATGTGCTCATTTCTTTTGTATTTTATGGTTCCTGTTTTTGTTATTCGCATTCCTTTTATATTTTATATTACCTTTTCTGTTTTATTCTAGAGAATATATTATGTTCCCTGCTTAATCACTTGCCCTCCTCGTGAATATCTCCAAAATTAGTTAAAGATTCACTATTTATTTTTAGGGGTTTGATTATTTGGATCTAAGACATGGGAGATATTTCAAAAGTAGGTGCCTCAAATGTGGACGATCCCCTCGTGAAGACCCTGAAATTAATCTATATAGGTTCCCTAATCCTGGTCCTATCAATTCACACCGGTAAGTAATCACTAAGTATTAACTACTCTAGATAAAGTCATATCTTAAATGTTGTACTTAAATTAGTTTTGGAACTCGGGCCAAGTTTTGCTTTCCCGAAGGCCCATGGTATTCTGTCGATTTTCAGAAAATTTGTGGCATAAGAGACATATAAACGTATATATATCACTGTGAATAAGCACCACCTTTTTATTATTTTATATTATTCTATTTATCGACTTATAAATAAAGGTATAATAGTTCCTCAACATGAAATGCCTCCAGAATTCGGTGGAAAGTGAGGAACAGAGTATCTTAACACTGTGTTCCTTCTGCCTACCCCTCTATGTGTAGAATACAGTTCCAAGCTGATTTATTTATTTACACATTAGTAATCATATATTGGCTATGTATTTTCAACCAATTATATATTTTTTTCAGAATCAGCCAATCAAGGATTAAAATTTTTCCACTGAATAACCAGGGACATCACATTTTCTGCAAAAGTCATACCTGGACCATTGTAAAGAAGGGTATTAGGAAGTATTCAAATGGTAATTTAAGTATATTATTAATTGATACTGGTTAACTTGTAATGACAATATATTTTAATTAAAACAGAAGATAAGTCTATTATAAGCCATATCATCTAAATTGTTTCACTTGTTTCAGACATGCTCTCATTTGAGAGCCTTAGCAATAAATGCCAGCTTTGTAATTTAATTTTAAAAGTTAAATATACCTATTACATATTATTGTACACTTTTATGGACTTCAAAGAATATGATAATGCTAAAAAAATGTTAAACTATGTATCTGAAGAGTTTATTAGATGTGTTGATAACTGTGCCACCATCTGTAATAATTTATATGAAACATTATCATATTCTTTAAACCTCAACTCAAACTGATAATCTGTAAATTGGAAAAAGATGTAAATTTTAGTTTTCTTGCTCAATGTGAGAAACATTTTAAAGAAAATGTTAATTTTATATGCGATAGTGTCTTCCACATAACAGTAAAAAGATTTTGTACAGTCAAATATAGATGTTAAAAAGGAAAATAGATATATTAAAAAATAAGTAATTATATATTAATTAACAATCAAAACTAATTCAGCTGTATGCTATCCCTATATGCTGCCTCCAATCTTATAAGTTAATAAATATATAAATTATGTTTTTATCTAGATTGTGATCTATTTAACTTATTATAATTGTTATTGTTTCTAACATGTAAAGGCAAGTTTGTCTTGTAGCAATATTGTAATTTTTAGCAGTTTATTTTTATTGTTTTCAGGAATATTATTTGTGTAAATTAAGACATGTTTATAAGCAATAAAAAAGTGTAAGGTTCTTATTCGTTTTATTTCTGCATTTTTTTTTTATTATTCTACCATAAATTATTTAGACTCTTTCAAAATCATTTGGAAGTATTATTGCTTAAATTATGTAATAATACTTCCAAACGATTTTGAAAGAGTCATAATTCTGGCTTTTGAATAAAACGATTTAAAAACCAAGTTTCAAATTTCCCGCAAATTGTTGTTGTGGTGGGCAACCCTATAGATGGCAACAGCATCGTTTCGTCCCCAACTTTTTTGTGTGAAGTGAAAATTCTTTAGGTAAATGTGTTCTGTGTATTAAAGTATATTAATAATTTGATTTAGTTTAATAAAGTCTTGCAAGAAGCAAGACTTTCAAAAATATGAAAGACTCATTTGAGTGTTCCCCTCCACGGAAATCTTTAGTAAAAGGCGAAAGATTTATACGTTTTGAAGGGAAACCAGAGATAATAAATTTTCTCGTCCCGCTCTATTTATGCTTTAGCGAACATCAAAACGATAGCGCGATTCAGAAATACCACGAAAGTGTACAACGCCATCTAGCGGCAGACTTTCGCAACTTTAGTTTCGGTCTGCCGCTAAATAAAATTATAGTAACCTAATAGTAAATAAAATGCAGTACGTGTAAGTTGTTTATATTATCGTGAAATTTTTATTAATTTGTTCATAATAATTTCAGCGCCGTGTTTTAGTAATCGATGATGTTTTTAAACTTTCTTTTTTAATTTAGTCCATTTATGAAGATGGTATCCATGGGGAAATCACATATTAAAACGTGAAGTAAAAACTTCGGACCCCTATTTACGAAATTCACAAAACGAAAAGACGGAGGAGTGGTATAAAATTGAGCACACCTATAATTTATATGTAGGGGGAGTGCAGAACACTAATGAAAGAATATTTTTCAATAATAATGCTTATAAAGTACATTAAATTAAAAAAAAACATTACACACACTACCACGCATTTGACATCGAAAGAAATTGAATAAGTGGATAGGGGGAACCGTGAGTTAAAACACTTAACGCCGGGCTTTTGCCTTGGTGCCAGAGTGAACCCTAGCTAAGCTGTCTGAGAGTAATATAAAAAATATAAATTGAGAATAGTGATATTTAGCAGCCGGCAGAATACTTTGATATACCATTTAAGGCCTCGTTTTCTCTCTAAAAGGTATGCCAAAGTTTTTGGTCCTTTAAGCCAAACACAAAACAACAAATTATTTTTTAACAAATTAATAAAAATTTAACGATAATATAAACAACTAACACGTACTACATTTTATTTACTATTAGGTTACTTACTATATTTTTATTTAGCGGCAGAACGAAACTAAAGTTGCGAAAGTCTGCCGCTAGATGGCGTTGTACACTTTCGTGGTATTTCTGAATCGCGCTATCGTTTTGATGTTCGCTAAAGCATAAATAGAGCGGGACGAGAAAATTTATTATCTCTGGTTTCCCTTCAAAACGTATAAATCTTTCGCCTTTTACTAAAGATTTCCGTGGAGGGGAACACTCAAATGAGTCTTTCATATTTTTGAAAGTCTTGCTTCTTGCAAGACTTTATTAAACTATATCAAATTATTCATATACTTTAATAGTACATTCATTATATTATATCACATTATTAATAATGTAATATAATATTTATTCTATCATTAAAACACTTTTCTAGATTAGATAACTAGAAGATTAATTAATAGATAGAAAGGGAAGACCAAACACCCTTACGAATAGGGTCACGATATCTAATAGAAAGTATCGATAATTCGATACTCTACTCATGAGTATTTTTTATAGCAAAAATTTATGAGTGAGTATTTATCGCAAAAATTTATGATTTACTACATAACCGGGGGTTTCACCTGGCTGAGCTGACCGCCCAGGTGGCACACGCTCATTCCTTCCTCATCCCACGCACTGTACTTGCCCACTTGGGCAGGTACACATTCCTCGGGCTACGTGGGCCCAATCTAACGACGCACCCATATCAATGGGTGCAGGAAGACGCTTACCGGCATAGGGCTAACACCCTGACGCCGATTTCCCGACGCCGCGGCGTCGGATGGAAGAGGACAACGGTTTACTACATAAAGTAGTTATGTACTACTCATGTAACTTATTGTGCAATGAGAATGGACTAGATCATATTATTAAATCAATATGTAAGTCGTATTAATTGAATGATTTTTAATATTGCTTATATTACATACAATAATGAGATAAACTGAATTAAATACAAACCCGTTTTTGCCATTAATATAAATTGTAATTAAAACAAATTTGGTAAAACAATTTATTTATTTTATACGAAGTTAATTCTGGCTTAACAAGTTTTAATTACGAAAACACTGCAGTAATTAAACCGATAATTATTATTTTTATTTAATTCTGTACCTTTTTTTATTATAATTTATGTAAAACACAGTTATGAAAGTTTTTAAAATATCCAATCTCTTTCGCAGATATGAAAACTAAGGAAAGTATAATATTTTTTATGATTTCCAGTGTCTTAACACTACAACCAAAACAAACCTGCACTACAACCAATATATCCCATATATTGGTTGTAGTGCAGGTTTGTTTATGGGTTGTCCTGCTCGCGTGCCTGCTACCACATCATTCTTGTGGAAAGTTGACACCATGGTGACCAACCTGACATCTTTCCATGCAAGCACAGAGACGTCACCACACTGTTGTCTGAGAATAGTGCCCCTAGGCACAGATTTCTTGTTGAGACGCTGAATATCCACGGGCGTGTCGACGGCGATTCAGTGTTCCAACGACATCGATGTGGCAATATCAGAAATCGAGTAAGCCTTTTACTATTGAGAAATCGAGTAAGCGTTATACTGTAGAAATTATTCATATACAAAATATGGCTTCAGCTCCACGCTGTATCCCGCACGCAGTAGGGTAGGCAGAGGGAACCACTAGTGTTAAGACACTTATCGCCTCATCAAAGTTCATATGATTGCTATGCTTTGGTCCAGATGCACTGAACATAGCTCAAGTTTTCTTTCCAAAGCAGCAACGACTCGTCAATCGACAGCTCTTTGCGAGGCGAGTAAGCGGTTTGGTATTTTTCGCATAAATATCTAGCAAAAGCTTGATTTTCGCAATTTATATATGTATTATGTACGTATTCTGTATTGCATTCAAAAT
Source organism: Heliconius burneyi (assembly GCA_018247715.1). NCBI lineage: Eukaryota > Metazoa > Arthropoda > Insecta > Lepidoptera > Nymphalidae > Heliconius > Heliconius burneyi. Next base: position 16,587 of record DWGR01000183.1, read on the forward strand.
AAAAACACATTTAATAGAAAAAAGGTAGCCCCGGTGGATTTATCTCTTGGAGAGATTTCTTCCAGCGAACCTGTGGAAGTGAGTGAAAGTATATAGCGAGCTAGCGATATTAATACTATATTTTAGCAATGAGATCGCAACAATATAATTTTGAACTTAAACAGGAGAATGTCCGAAAGTGATGCACAATTTAGATATTTAAAAAAACTAAAAGTATTATAAATAAAAAATTATATTAAAAATTACACATACTCATTTATTTAATAATAAATTACATTATTGTAAACAAGTTATTCAGTTCTTGTAATATAATTATAAAAAATCACATTTTCCACCATTTGTTCTTATATTGCTTATACATAAAATTAACATTTTTGTTTAGGATCCATTTTATTTGTATTCTTTCTAAATTAATGCTAAAGTTCAACAAAACTTTTAATGCATATGGGAAGCACGCGGGCTAAATTGCGCTGAACGTGTATTTCGATATCCGGCGTGTGACTGGGCGAAATTATTATAATGGGATCTCTAAATCTTCTTCAATCCAAATTCAATAAGTTAAATTTTAAAAAAGTAACTTTAATACGGTATTACATGAAAGAATAACAATAATAATACATGCAAAAAAATAAAACGTTAATTAATACATGCAATAAAGAAAAAAAAAAATTTACAAAAATAAAAGCAAACAATCAGAACGGTTAAAGGCATTTTTGTTTACAATTAATTATATTCTTGTTGGAACCATATAATTTTAGCGTGATTGTACTTATGATGTTAGATTAGATGTGTGGGTACAAATTTCCTAAAAGGACGTAGCGCTCGCACAGTAACTTGTATGGCAAATTGATACCAGACTTTCATTTTTTGTAAAATATTTTTTATACCCAATATTTATTTTTTCATGTAATCTTTAAGAAGCTTAAATATTTCCAGATATTTCTTTATCCATATTGCATAGTAAATGAGCTTATGTTGTACGTAAGTGTAAATAGCATATACATAATTCTGTATATAAATATCATGTTTCATTAGTTATATAAGCAGAAGTTTAGAATTGATTAATTTTTTACAAAAATGTTACCTTTCGGGCTAGTGTCGATTTTATTCTCGACAACGATGTATGGAACAGCTGATTATTTTTCGATATTTAGATATCCTCATAAAATTTTCGTTTTATATAATTTACTACAACCTAAAGATGATCACATATTTTAATTATCCTAAAGGTAAATGCGATTTGCTAAGCGTGGGGTAAAACAACATAACAGGATAATACTGATCGAACGTTTTCTGCGCTATTTCACGCGAGTACTTCCCATTATCAATAAAAGTTTAGACGGACTATACGATGTCATATTGGTGAATAGCAATAAAAAGTGAAAAACAGTAGACACAATATCAGGATAATTGAATGTATGTTGGGACTGAGTACCTTCTAAAATAAAAAACAAAAAGAATAACTCGAGATATTATTTTCGTTTTTTATTTTATTTAAAAAATATCTAATTATTTATTTATTTTACATACATATATAAACTTAAGAGTAAAATTTCAATGACCATTTACAACAGTGCTCATTTGTTTAACCTGATTGAATTGTTCTGAATACTCCGTGTATAGCCGCTGCCATTTCGGTTGCCTCACAAGCATGGTCAGCATTTCTTCCAACATATCGTGTTTCTCTAAACCCTGGAAAAAAAAGTTTGCTTATTATAATTATTTTTTGTGTTATTTAAAAATATATCTATACATAATAATAAAATCGTAACTGATCAGAGTTACGATTTTGATTATGATCGAAGATATTTATTATAACTTTGTCTGTGGGTTTTGCTCACGCCAATCTCAATAACGGCTTATCCGATTTAAATAAAATAAAAAAGTTGTGCCATATTTAAGAATGTTGTTCGACAAAATTGTAATAAATAACGTTTTTATATACAATGTTTATACCTGTATTAGAATATACTTTTTAATATAGGTGTAAATATTGTTTTCAAAGTGATATTATTATTAGAAAGCCAAGTAGAGCAGAGTTGTAAATTCATGAATATGTAGTTCGAACATGCTAAGCCACTAGTTTCAAAATATGATCGTAACTGTAATCAAACTCGCACCTTTTAAGCGCACATTTAAGTCAAAAAAAGAAATTCTTAACACTTATTGTTGTAGTTAGAATGACTCGACTTTTAAAAAAATATGATTTTTTTAATATAAAATAAAAAAAAAACTCTATGATTACTCTATAATATATACTTATGTAATACAATTACTTAAGAATATATTATATTTATTATGTATTATTGATAATTTACTGATCTTATGCAAGACTAGATTTTTTATGATTATTTTCATTAAAATATTATTGTATTGTATTATATTTCTTTGAAAACACGCAAGTGGATACAGTTATAGATATTTTTTGGCAAAGTTTTAATAAAATCTTAGTTAACAGTAACATTATTTTTTTAAAAGAAAAATAAATATAATATACATAATATAATATATATACTATTATTAATAATAGTTAATATATTACCAAAATAGCGTTCTGCCATTTCTTAGGTGTTGATGTACAATGACTTGGTCCGAGCATGTCATCCAATATATTACGCAATTCATCTTCAGTACCTGAAAAAATCATGATGTATCCCCGTAAAAGCGCGTGTAACAAACATAATAATTGACGCGATAGCAAAATCTTTCAGAATTACAGATATAGGGAAAAAAGAAGCGCGGGTCGAAGTTCGCGTTTTTTGCTCTATAAACGGCTATACTTTTTTAAGTAACTATAGTTTTTTTTTCTTTTTTCAGGCAATCATGGTGCCGTAGGTCTGAGTATAAGGTTTGAATTTTTACTCGATATCTCCAAGTGTTCCTTTATCTCAGGATAAAGGCAGGATATAGACAGATAGACAGGCGGACAGCAAAGTAATCTTATAAGGGTTCCTTTTTTCCTTAAAAGGTATGGAACCCTTCAAAGAAAAAAAAGATCTAAGTTATAACATTTTTTAAATGTTTACTGCAAGACTCTACAAAAATAAGAACACAAAAATAAATCATAGCAAGATAAAAACCTGCCTCTTAATGCTACCGAGTAGTACGTAAAAAAAATCTTAAATGAAGGAAACACATTTTCTCAATGTTTCTTTTTAAATTAAAACTATTAGGAAAAATTTAAATAGAAAAAAAAACTCAAAACTTACCATGCTGTATAAGATGATCGAACAGCGCATTAATCCAGTGCTTGTAGTCCGCCACCAGCTGCAGGTGTAGGCAGGCGGCCACCTGGGCTTCCAGCCAGCTGCGGGTAGCCGCTGACATTGGTTTTGAGGGACTGCAAGAGATTCTTTTTACAATGTATGTTGCATTTTGATAGATTGACGCTAGTTGTTGCGCAAGGACAAACAGGCGTGTGAGAAGACACCTTATTTTAATTTCCTCGCTCTGGTAACACACACAATGTCTCCAAAATTCAGCGGAAAATGGAGAAAACGGAAGTGTCTCAACGGGAACGGTATACACTAGAGAATGGAGTGCCTTAACACTAGATTTCCAGAGTCCCCCATATACAGCGTCTAGCTAAAAAAATGATAAATAGGTGAACGAATATTTTTTTCGTTGTCAATTTTCGGATTTTTTCAAATGTTGTAAGTTGTTTATTTATTATACAACGCATTTGTTGTTAATATTGTAAAAGTAAGCTTAAGTATATTTTTATTTTATTTGAAATATGTGTGTATATAATTATTTTTACCCATGTGACCGCATTGGCAGTGAGTGAAAGCCTGGTGCACCTCGTCTCGCTACCAACGGTACTGCACCGCCACCGGCCCTTCTTAGCGGATCTCCTGAACTCGACCACACCACCCTGAATATATAAATCTTATAAACTTTTCCCTATGGCTTCATCCGCATGGACAACGTTGAAAAAATATATTGATATATCTACACTAATATTATACAGTCAAGGAATATGTTCTATTGAACCCACTAATGTCATGAAATGCTGGCCATTTATTGAGAGGGCATAATAGGCTATGTATATTATAACTTAATAATATTCATAATTGTTTCACTAGATAATAATGCCTGGCCCTGAATTCTTTAATAGACAAAATGTGATTATTTTTATACTCACCAAGCACACAATTTCTTGCAGTAAATGTAATTTTTCCCATTACTTAATGATACCATGGGATTGCTGTTGTCCACTAGAGAGCAATTAGTTGCAGTCACTGTAGAGAAAACCATTAAGTAAATTATAATAATAATTAATGAAGCAGTAAAAAAGCGAGATGAGATAATAGTTCTATTTAAATAAGTTAATAAGTTAATGAATTTTCAAATAAAAATTAAAATTAATAATTCCAATTACACAGGAGACATGTATAATATGGTAAAAAATTGGAATTCGAAAATTTGAATAAAAAGTTGAATTCTGATAAAAGTTGTCAGACCATTTGTACGGTTGTACACTTTAATGCGATTTTGATTTGAAAATATATTTAATATTATATCAATATTGCTTACTTACCGCCATGACTGAGAAGGTTCCTGAAGCATAGTGGTTGTAGCACGCAAGTTGCTGTTGCCAGGTCCCACATAGCGAGTTCGGCTCCCGTCGTTATCACTGTCAGTACGTCGCCGGTGAGATTCATTTTTGCTGCTTGTGATTTTAATGCTAGAATTGGATTATTGTTTTGTTAAACATAATTTTTTGTGAGAAATACTATTCCCTTTAATTCGCAGCCACTCCTCGTTTACTTATTAAACTTATATATAATTATTACTGACAAACGGCCCGCTCGCGGGATCGCCCGCTTGTACTACACATTCATTTATTTTCCCACTTTAATTACTTTCGTAATCTAAATACATTATCATATTAAAGACAAAATTTAAGTCACCATCATTTGTAGCAACCTTGTTGCATGCAATTCATTATATTGACATACTTACACACACACTTACATATTTTTTTATTTATGAACCGATTGAAACAAAATAAATATTAAATGTTAAGGGAATCTTGACAATATACAATAGTGAAAACTGCATTTCCATCTATTGCATCGTTTTTTAGATTAGCGTGAACAAATGAATATACAAACAGAAAAAAAAAATGTAAAACCCGTTTTTTTGGGTTTTATCACATTGTTAAATGCCCCCAATAACAATTTTTCTTATGTATTTTCCATGTACAAACATCGATCAGATACAATATTATAAATTCTGTATGCCATAATCACTTTGTCTACTCTTGTTAGATATTGTCGCGTAAATTCATGATTATTTTTTGGAAAACACGACATTTTAAGAATTGGATTGAAAGTTTGTAAAAATTGAGAAAAAAAAAGTTCTTATTATAATAATTTTAGCTAAATATATTAATTATGTGTAGATTACCAATGTGGGGCATGGCGCGCTGAGGCGGTCGTGCGAGGCGCCAAGCGTGCAGGCCCGCGTCTGCGCACGACACGCACGCCCAGCGCGCGTCGCACGCGATGCACGTCACCGCGGAACCTGAATACATTATCTTTTAGTTTCTTTTATTTTTTTTTAGAAAATGTTTTTATATTCAAAGAACTCGAACCCGCGCCTGTTGGAATCCATCTAAAGGTGTTGATCGCTTACTAAACCATACATTCTTATCAAGGTACCTTAAAATTATTATATCAATTCAATTTTCATCAATAAATTTTAAAAGCCATACATATAAACAAACTTATATTTGTTACCAGGTAACTAGGTGTTATTATTACCTAGATATGTTTCCCAAACTGGATCATTTGACACAGAATTGTTAGGGATCAGCTCCAACCTCGACAATGTTCTATAGAACATATTTGACGTTTTATTCACAACCTAAAAATAGAAAAACAATATAATATCTTTTAGTTTCTTAAGAGTACGATTTAAAAGGCAGCATTGCGTTTTGAGTGGTTGAACTCAACACCACGCTTTGTCTCTGCATTAAAGCGAGTGGAAATGAAAATATTAAATAATAAAATTTCGCGACTGGGAATGAAATAATATTTATTATTGAAATCGCGTTTAAATAAATATCTCTGCTCTAATACAACAAATACTACCAATACACGCAATATCTATTTATTTTGATTATGATTTTAGAATATTGGAAGTTCATCTCTTATAAAAGAGAGCCTTCATAAAAGATTATCTTAGTCTACAGTACGGTCGACGAGTCGTGGCCATCTAGAACTTATTTGATTTTATGATTTCTCGTATTTTTCATTCTTCATTTCCTGATTGAACGACCTTACAACGCAACATTTTGAAGTTATCAACATAGTTTTCTTTTCTATTCTGTACAGTAACCTCTTAAGTGCAATAAAATAATAATAATATGCTTTAATGTACACCACAAAAATTATTAAAAAAATAAAAGAAACAAAGGAATAAAAAAAGCACAGCAGGCAGCCTTATCGATATAAGCAATCTCTTCTAGGCAACCTTAAAGTGTAGGAATAGTTAGAACGGCAGGCGATGTACTTGCTTTATTTAAACATAGATATAGGTGAATATAAAATATCCCTCAATACATACATAACTAATAATAGACACATAAAACATACGTAAACATATACATATATATACAATAAAACGTGATATCATAGAAAAAATATCAAACCTGCAATCTAAACAACCCCGCAGCTCGCACCACCGGACCGGCTGTACCCAGCGCGGGGGCGGGGAGTAGAGGGAGTTGAGGGGAGTGATGGACTGTACCCTCTTCAGGGGGACAGGGTTTTTTCGCCTGAAGCTCTTCCAACTTGGGCCCGGGGAGAGAAGACGCTGTGCGCTTACGTAGACGTTGGTCTAGACCGCTGTGGATTAATATTATTTGTGTGTAATTATTATATTGTGTATTAGTATATTGTGTGAAACCACGAGGCATTGCTAGTTAAGTGGCGGAAATCAACGTCGCTCTGTGCCCTCGTTAGCAGGTCGAGGAAAATTAATATATTGTATTCCTAGGAGTGGGAACCAATCCCACAGTCTACTTTATAGTCGCACGCTAGTGCTCCTGAGCCACGACGGTATCTAATCTCTTCTAATCCAGAATGCTATTTTTTTATTCATTTTCCAAAAAAAGGATTTCTTTAAGTACCGCGACTTAAAAATGTAAAAAAAATATTGTCATCATATTTTGTACAATATATACTTAACAAATAATAAAAAACTTATAAAAAGTAACAACTAAAAGTTATAGGTTAAAGCAGGTTCAAAAACTATTTACAAAAACAAATTATAAAAAAAAATCATAGTGACCGCCGTTGCGCAGCGGCTTAAGGGTGTGACTGTAACGCGACGGTTGTGGGTTCGATCCCACTCAAATAAGTGAAATATTTATTCCCTTTTTTACTTCCATTTCTTCGCTCTGGTGTCTAGGCAGAGCGCGGCGATAAGTTCTGGCACTCAACATGCAATGCCTCCGGAATTCGGTATAAAGTGGGGAACGGAGTGGAATATAGCGTGAAGCTGAATTAATTTAATTAAAAAAAAAGCAATACAAAATACAACTCACTTATCATTCTTAATACTGGTGATGGCATGATTGCTGACATTAGGATGTATCACTATATCATCTCTCCTCTCTACGCGTATACGAGATTTGCTTTGCGACGATGTGCTGAAACAGCTCTCTGTGGCTGGCTGGGAGCCGAGGGATTCACTGATAATAAAAATATATATGTGAGTTCTTTTTAGTTTCAAAGCGTATCCCGCATCATAGGACAGGCAAAGAGAACCGAGTGTCAGGATATTTCATATTTTCGCTTTCTGTTCGAAATACACATTTTATAAGATTTATATTACCAGAGTAAGTAATCAACCTCCTGCAGACAGGACGCATGTCCTTGAACTGACGTCGCGAGTTTTATATTTTTGACACTATTTTGGCTAGCTCCCTTATAATATAAGGAAGCCTGAAAACTCTAGAGCAATAAATTAGGGGAGCTCTAGAAAAATAAATAGCCTCATGTATAGAGAATGTATGACATGCGATAAACTTTAACGGCAAATAACTTTTGTTTATTAATGATTCCATTTCAAATTTCAATGCGTAACAATTCTCACAAATAGCCAGGGGGAACCTAGGCACCTTATTCCTTTCTTATTAAAACACTTTCGTTCCCCAATTTCCGCCAAATTCTGAAGGCATTGAGGGTTGAGTGGCGCCAAACTCAATGGCACACTTTACAGCCAACGTCACCTCGTTACCAGCGAAGAAATTAAAATATAATTTCATCTTCACTTTTCAAGTAGGGAATCGAGCTCACAACCTGTTCTGTTTACTATCGCACGTGCTTTTGCGAACTGGCCTCAATACTTTCCAAAACTAAAACTATTTTAAAGCTAGCCATACTTAGCATCAGATCCGGTGAGTGGTATAAAAACCGGCGTTATTCTCCGCTTGCCGTCTGACGTGCGAGTCTCTATCTGTCTGTCCATTGGCCGCAACGGTGTCGACGTCGCCGTCTGTACTAGTTGTAACTGAAGTGTAGAAACATATATATTTAATTAAAGTTAATTTTTTAATATATATTTGACGGCAGTTGTAGTGCAGGGGCACAAATTGTGACTGTAAACGTGACTGGTTGTGGATTCGATCCCCGCTCGACGAAATGAAATATTTATTTAAATTTGTATTTACAAATCTTTGCTGTGGTGTCGAGGCCAAAAGAGGCGTTGAGTTCCGCCACTCAACACGTAATGCTTCCAGAATTCGGCGGACCATGGGGAACCGAGTGTCTTAACACTCTAGCCCTCTGCAGTGTGCAGGATACAGCGTTAGGCTGACAATAATTTTTTTTTTCGCTATTCGTCAATCTCGTTTAAATAAGGTTTAACTATGTAGCATTTTTTCTATGAAAAGAGAGAGAATCTAGTAATCTAGAATCTAGTCTTCGTTCTTAATTTTGTGGTTTAATCCACAATCCACTTTATGATTCGTTAATCAACAAATGTTGAGAGTTGATTAGCTTAACAAATCTGCAAATGAAAGAGACACCAGAGCAGAAAAATGATTAAAATATATAACAATTATAATATATAATAGAGGCCAGTCGAAGCGCAGGGGCACAACATGTGACTGTAAAACCGACTGGTTGTAGGTTCGATTCCCACTTGAGGAGATGAAATATTTATTTCAATTCGGCAGAAAGAGAGGAACGGAGTATCTTAACACGAGCTTCCCTCTGCCTATCCTGCTGTGTGCAGGATACAGTGTGGAGCTGATTTTTGTATTATTGTATTATAATTTCGCCGAGTGCCAGTCGAATACAAGAGCATCGATCATCATTTCAACAACATAAATTCTTCAATTTATTAACAAAAAACAAAGCACACCTGTAAAGGCTCCGGCTTTAGTACTAATTCTTCTTTTGGTATCTCTTTTTTCTTCTCTTCCTGTTTTTCTCTTGCTATAAGAATTTCTGGACACTCCACTAGCAGGCTAGAAATTTCTCCACCAGATTCATTTATAAATGATTTGCCATATATCTTCTTATATAATTTGTTCTGTAAGATATATAAAACAATATATTAATGAAAGAATATTGGAACTTATTAGAACTATGGTTTTGTTTTAAATTTTATTTCAAAATAAGGGCAAATGTAAAAATGTTAAAGCACAAAGGTGATAAAAGTGTTGAATGAAATTTAATTAAAACTAACACAAAAACAAGAATGTCCGACTAGTTGACATAATCAACTAAATAAGATCCAATTTGTTTTTCTTTTTCTAGTTTTTTTTATTAATGTCACATAATATATTTTATATTTATATAATATGATTAAAATGATATATCACTTTCTTTATATATAAAAAACATATACTTTTTCTTCAATAGTAAGTGGTGCCCCCAACTCTTCATTTGTAAACTGTATACATGCAACTGTACCATCTGTACTACATGCTAGAAGATTTAAACCTTAAAAAGAAGAAAATTAATATATATTTAAACATTTTACATTATATGTTTTATAGGTTTCATCGATTTAATGAGGATTTTTAGAAGTTATAAACAAATAAATATAACATAAAAAGAATAAATACCATCAGAACTCCAAGACAAGTCCAAAACGCTATCTTCAAAAAGATTCCGTATAACCACCAAGGGTCTTTTCAAAGAAGTAAGCCAGATAGACAGTACCCTGTCTCTAGAACCAACAGCGGCACAACAGCATTTCTTATCTTTCTTTACAAATATATTACTGTTAAAGCGCTGGAAATTTTCAATAAGATGTTAGTATTTTATAGAAGAAATTTAAAAGACCTTATTAGAGACATTGAGTATTGAATATCGAAACTCAACATTTGGTTTTGTCTTATTAAGGCCCTCAAGATCGATCTTAGTGAGTTGAGGATAGTTTCCAAGTATGGGTATTGTGAAAACGGCCTCGACAAGAGTAGAGATTGAACCGAAATCTGTTCTTTAGTTTTCGCCGATTTTTAAAGACATTGTATATAAATTGTACTAAATAATAAGAGACAAAATTGATGGGAAACTGTGGCAAGAATACCAAAAGCAAAAACGTGACTACACGAAGACCACGTCCACTCTGTCAGAGCGTAACAACTGAGAAGAAGAGAAGATAATACGCGAGTTATTATATGCAACTTGTGCTCTATCGTATCAGACAAATAGAAATCCAGAAAAGAGAAGAAAAATATTTTAAATTATACAATAACCCCTTCTACAGTCAAAGACTATTCCATGTTGCTCATTTTATTTCATACAAATAATAACTAAAGCATTAATCTAATTAATACACTATAAGCACACGAGTAAAAAACAACACTCACAACACAAATTACAGCTTTCTCATGGCCAACGAAATCCTTATCGCACTTCCAGCTTTCTCTTTCAACGACCCTCGCAGTGGGACCGTCACCGTTCATCGCATGAGCTGATAATACGTATTGACCATCTGGTGACCAGGATAAACGGAGTACGTGGGTTGTACCTGGGAGTCGAATAGGTTAAAGTTAATTATTTTTCATTTAAATAATTCTAATTTGTTAATTATAATTCTGTGTTTCTGTGTGTTAGAAATATTTATTATTTAAATGATCAATTTTATTCTTTATTGATAAAGGAAACCATATAGGTTGGTATAAGTAGATTGGTATAAGTGGACTGCATCTCTTCTATTTACTTGAACCAGCAGTATTAAAAATAAAAGGGGAGCAGCTAATAGAAATTTTCATATAATTTGTTTGTATATAAAATAAAACATGTAAAAAAAGAAAAGAATGTTTTTTATTAATAACTTAGTCAACCAAAACTCAACCTCTCCTTAACTCTTGTCTTCGGAAAGAAGAAGCCGAATTCGGTGGAAACTTTGAAACAAAAGAACAGATGATCTAAACACTAGTTATAGTAATTTAATTTTACGCAGATTTACCAATTCACAAAAATGGGAGAATTGAATATCTTGAATTGATACTAACTTCTCTCTGCCTACCCTGCCTTGCAGGAAAAGAACATGTAGCTGATTATTTTTCATTTAATAGTATAATAATAACTCTGTAACTAAATTGAAACTCACCTCCACAATTTTCAAATGGATCTGTTATAACTGTTCTAGATGCCCAGTCCTCTGTATTCCATACTCTTAAAGATTTATCATCTGATTGAGAGGCTAAATATTTTCCCACCTTTAAATAATAAAACACATTTTTCAGTATGTACGAGGGGAGGTCCAAAAGTTCGTGGAATGGAGAGGATGGAGTGGTTATAGGAGAGCTCACTTAATGTTAAACTACTTGGGGACTCATCATTAGTCTATATATAGAGTTTCAGCTGTGTTACGACATTGTCATTGGATTGGCTCGTCCGCCGAAGTGTAACCACCTAACCATCTGCTTACCTCGGTACGAGTCGTTCTCGATATTAAAACTTGTATGTGAATATGCCAGACGAACGTACAGTCAACAGGACGAACGTGTAGCATCACGCACAGTCGGAGTGTACACCGTCCCCCAGACGAATGCGAGCCCGGCGTGGTACGCTCTTACCAGCCACCGTCAGAAAGAAACCTGCGGGTGCTCCAGAACCTCGTATTTAGGCGAGTGGCTCCATATTATGTCAAAAACATGACGATACACCGTGAACTAAAAAGCTGTGCCGATGCATCGCACCACCTGCACCTGAGGAACCTAGCACCACTTCACACAAGGCCGCCAGATGGGCCAGAAGACACCGTTATTGAGGAGGATTGCCTTGGTAAATCCATGATTTATATGTGGCATGGTCTTTTTAAACATGGTCGAGAGTCGATTGCAGACGATTGCTCTGGATGGCCAGTTTTTTTTAAATTTTTTTATGGTATAAGGACAAGGCAAACGAGCGTTCGGGTCACCTGATGGTAAGTGATCACCGCCGCCCACGACCCCGTGCAACCCCAGAGGAGCTACAGGTGCGTTGCCGGCCTTTAAGGTGGA
>DWGR01000184.1:0-29052 GCA_018247715.1 Heliconius burneyi
CCTCTGTGTCCGGCGACTTCGCCCTTGTAGTACATTATATAATTGTTTCTCTCTTCTATTCCTTCTCCTTTTCTCCTCATCTCGCTTATGCCCAGGATGTCCCACTTGATGTTCTCGATAGCTAACTAACTCATGCAAACTTTCCGGTGTTCTCAATGTTCGTGTGTTTAGTGTACATAGGTATAAATTGCTTCGTTTTTGTTCCTTTTTTTCAGTATAGGATATATTTGGTAGATATTATTATTGGTTATAGCTACAAAATAATATTGGCTTAAATAATATGTTAAGCCCAAGTTTGGCAGTCTTAGCTATATTAATATAATTTAACTAATTTTGTTTTTAACATTACTTCCCTAAAACTTAACACTTGGTATTTAGACACATTTAAAATAATTTTAAATATCTCGACGTTTACAATTGCTTTTAAAAATCTTGCTATGCAAATGTATGACGATTCTTTTGTATATTGTGACAATAAAGTATCCGGAAATTGTAAATAAAACAAAAAGTATTAATTTATTCATCAATATTTATTTTGTCGCCTTCAAAACAGGCCCCATTTGATGCAATACACATAACGACGCGCTTCTTAAAATCTTCGAAACATGTTTTATAAGCACTTTCCGGTATCTTCTTTAGCTCTCGCGTCGAATTCTCTTTTATGTCTTCAATTGACTCATAACGGTGTCCTCAGTGGCAATTTGAGTTTAGGGAACAGGAAAAAGTCGGCCGGAGCTAGGTCTGGTGAGTACGGTGGTTGATCGATGGTATTTTTCGAGATTTTGGTCTTAAATTCGGTCACGACGTGAGCTCGATGCGATGGTGCATTATCGCCAAGTCATGTCCAAAATGTCAACCAAAATCAAACGAACCGACTCTCGAGAGATGTAAAGGTCTTGTGCTAGCTCTCTAACACGATTGGTATGGTATGACGATTTCCGAGCACAGTTTTCTTCACAGTGTCAATGTTTTAATCGGTTGAAGAGGTTGTCGTCCGGAACGAGGCAAATCTTCAACGTCCTTGTACCAATCATAAACTTGTGTTTTTGATAAAATTGATTCACCGTAAGCCTCTTCTAACCTCTTGTTCAATTATTGGATTCATAAAAATTGCCGCGCGCTACTGAGATGTATTTGCTAAACTGAGTGCTGTCAACAAACTAGCTGCCAGATCGCGCTAAAAATCGGTATAGTCCGACGCAAGTGTTATTGCATATGGGAAGCACGCGCGGTAAATTGCGCAGAACGCGTATTTCGATATCTGCACATAAACGCCCGCTCCCCGCCGCTGAATGGGCGGTCCCAACACTGCGGTACAGTCGAGCGCAACACTGTCAGTTCATTAATATGAAATATGAATATAATATCATATAGCATCATATGTCGAAAGTGGCGTAGTAAAGCATATTTATCTAGTAATATTATAATAATTATTGTGTTAGCTTAAGCAACATGCAAAATCAAGTTATGAATAAGTAAGTGGAAAAATTAAATAAAAAACTCGATTGAAATTATTATAATAGGGCCACATACAAATCTTCTTCAATGTTATGTTATGGGTAAGTAAATATTTTTTTTTAATAATGGAAACAGAGGTCTTTATAAGTAAATTATGTTAATAAATTATATCTCAATCAAGAAATACAAATAAAAAAATTACTTTATTACCGTTTTATTTAAAACGTTAATTAATGCATGCAATAAAGTAAAAATTAAAATTGACAATTATAAAAGCAAGCAAGCAAAACGGTAAAAGGATTTTTTGCTTACAATTAATTATATTCTTGTTTGAATCATATGGTGTGAGCGCGATTGTACTTCTAAAGATGTGTACCCACACAATGAACACGAATTTCCTATAAGGACGTAGCGCTCACACTGACGCATAGTAACTTGTATGGCAAAGGGATACCAGATTTTAAAATCTTGTACATCAAAATTGATTTTAATTATTTACCAAATATTTAATTTTATTTCATATTTTTGAGAGTATCTTTGAGAAGTTTAAATATTGTATTACTATTATTGTACATTATATTTATTTATAAATAAACATCATGTTTCATTAGTTATATAAGCAGTAGCTTAGAATTAATTTATAATTTATGTTACTTTTCGGGCTAGTTTTGATTTCATTCTCGACAACGATGTATGAACAGTTGATTATTTTTCAATATTTAGATATCCTCATAAAATTTTCGTTTTGTATAATTTACTAGAACCTAAAGGTGATCAGATATTTTAATGATCGTATAGGTAAATGTGATTTCTTATGCGCGGGGTAAAATAACATAACAGGGTAACACTGATCGAACGTTTTCTGCGCATACGTATTCTGCGCAATTTACCGCGCGTGCTTCCCATATGCAATAACACTTGTGTCGGATTATATCAGAGGTCAGCACAGTGCTACCAACTTATAAAAAATATATATTTGAAAAATAGTTAATGCGCGACGTTTAAATTGAAATTTCCGGATACTTTATTGTCACTATGTATGTACTGTGAAAAGGGAGTGTATAAATAATACACTCCCCTTTCACTGAATAAGTAAGACAAAAGATGTAATTATTGTTTGTATATTATATTTATATATTATACGTATATATTTTATACGAAACAAACATGTTAAAAGTACTTTTATTGCCTATGTATATTTCAATATTATATTTAAACTTGTAACATTAAAATTTTAATAAAATGTACATTTTTTAAAATCTATTACGAAGTTTATTTATATTGATTTTTGTTAAAAAAAGTCAAATATTTCTTGCAATATTATGATTAATCTCTTTATATTTTTTCTTCTGCTTTCTTTATGGCTTTTAGGCGTACCAACTGGTTACGGTCTTGACTATAGATGCACCATGCAATATGGATTGACTTTGACATTTATTTATTTGACACTGGACAGAATTAGCTTCATGTCATGATGTGATGTTTTTTATTCTATTTGTTTTCCCCTATTCTGCATAAAATTTAAATTAAAAAGATGGATACTAAACAAAATACTACCCTTAATTCGACATTTTCATCTCACATGGACAGTTGTGAAGATATGGTAACTATTAAAGTGAAAAATTCCATTAAAGATTTATTGAAATCACGATTATTTTTGGGTCGCTATCTGGAAAGGAGGCTTGTAGATCAACGTATTGGTTATCGCGATATCGTTTTATTAAGTCCAGCTGAAAATGAACTGAAGAAAGATTTTTTGGACGCCAAAAGTAAACTTAAGACTTTATTTACAAATGTCCATTGGATTGGTATTTCAGACTCTGAGGTCATTGGATACCCACCTGGGATCTGTCTCTGGACGGAGATAGATAATCAGCCTTTCGGTGCATTCTGGTTCCAAGTTAAAAGTGTAAAATTTAGAGACTTTGAAATAATTGTGCTATTAAAATGTATAAGACATATAACAGATGCTTTCCTAGAGGTAGAGCCTATATTAACTGGATCTGTTAATCATTTTAAAGGTAAAAGCAACATCCAGCAAGCGAAAGTTGAATCTACATTAAATGACCAATATAGTGACATAACAATAAACATTAAAAGCTTATTATCAATAAGTAATATTAAAGAATTGCTAACATTCCTGTTTGCATTTGTCATTGCAATATTTACTGGAAGTACTGCGCTTATAAATTTTTTGGGAAACTTTATTTTGGCTCTAGTAAGAGAAATATCAATATTAATAAAGAATTCAACACCAATGTTCTTGGGTGTTCTAGATTTCCTAAGTAAAATAGTTGGTGGGTTTTATATTTTAATGGCAATGTTATTTAAGCCTAACAACCTAAATCCTATAAATGCAAGAAGAATAACTTATTATGATAGACCTCAAGAAGTCTCTAATTCTAGAGAGTTTGATTGATTATCCATTATTTTCATATTCAAGAAGTGTAGACTTTCCAGTGTCATTTAATTTAGTACTTGGGCTGTTGATTTAAAATTATAAGAAGACAATGATCATCCCCATAAATTTATTTTCAAAACATTCCTTAGAGTGTCTGGATGAATTTAGAAAATAATCATTTAAGCCTATCATATTGGGGTGACATTGTGTGACTGTAAATGCAATATTAGAGTTCACTTACTCTCAGGGGATAATTATATTAAAATTATTTTTATTTCTCCTCTCCATTAGACAACAAAGAGTGATGTTTAGTTCGGTTACATAACAAGTAATGAAATTTGAAAATTGTGTGAAAAGTTAGGAACAGATTATCTCAATAGAGGTTCCCTCTGCCACAGTGCAACATGGGAAACATAGTGAAGCTTTTTTAAATACATTTGGTTTAAATTAAGATTTTAAATTACTCTCAAATAGAATCATGTCATATAAATAGTGGGTTTTAATACTTTTGTATTTTGTAAAATTTTACATAAAATCAATTCTTATAAATATTTTAAGGTGTTAATAGTGTATTATTACATAATTTATATTTAAATAAATATATTATTTATTTTAACATTTTATTTTTTTATCCATTGGCACGATTATAATGGATTTCCTTAAGTCTGAAAAAACAAAATGCTTTTAATATTTCTAGCCATGACACTTGTAGTATAAAAAATAATAGAAACAAAAAATTTATCTCAAGCTCGTACTTGTCCAGTTACACTCCAATGTTATACATTTCTATTTTCTATATACTTTTCTATCCTTACTGTGTAAATAATACTTAAAAAAGTTAACAAATAAGTTTATTAAATAATATGAAAATAACCTGATATATATCTGCTAGATCTCTCCCTAAATGACATGGTTAAACCTGAAAATTTTTATATAATAATTATTAAGTATAGTCAAGTGCCGACTCTTTCGCGCCTTCGCCCACGAATCTGAATTGTTATCGTGTTCTAATAAATCAATTTCGTCGAACCAAATATTTTAGACTAATATAACTTTTACTTATGACTCGTCAACCGATTTAAATGAAATATGTAAAACTAAATGTTAAGACATAAGGGAAAACAACACTAAAGATTTGCCAAAATACAATAGTGAAGCTGTACTTAAATCCCTTCAGTTAAGCGTGAATAAACGTACAGGCAAAAACTACGATTTTATTATAATACATACAGCGGCATATCGTCTGACCATAAATGCGACGCTTATGAATTCGATTTTCACTGGAGGAATTAATTATTTTAATTTATTAGCTTTGGTAACAATTCAGGGAGTTCTGCTATGTAGCATGTCTTGTATTAAAAATTTGGACGAGAAGTAATGAGACAAATGTAGTGTTTAGCTTAGCACTAGGTTCCACATACGTTCCCTGCCGCATTCAGCACTATAGCGTAAAGGTCAAGTTAAAAAAAAATACAATTTTACCTTTTTGCTTAGATGGTTGTCGTTGTCTATTCTGTGATACATTTAAAGATATTTTGTGAGGCTTTATTTTTTTTATATTATTCTTATGAGATGGTTTTTGGCATATTTCACTTTTCATTTCGATTGCCTTAAAATTGTTTATAAACATGATTTTTTATAATAATTTTAATTAGTCAATATCTACACATTAAAGTGTTTTAAATAAAAAAGGCAGAAACTTCTGAATATTTGGTATTCCGCCTACGACATGTAGACGGAATGTAGGTACGTACTATGAAAAAATTACTCAATCTTCCTAAACTATCAAAAATGAATAGAATATAGCTTTAATTGTATTATACCATTTTTTGACTGAATAAATCTTTAAAAACAAATTAAAAAATATACTTCAGTAGCTGTATCTCTTTCTCTGTTTGTTTCTGTTGCCAATCTATCATCCTCCAACAAATGTTTCGATACAATATTGTTAAGTATGTTAGTAATCATTATATTAAGCTTGCTGTTATTATATTCTATTAGCAATTGTTTGAAAAGTATCAACATTGTAGGTAAGTGTTCAGTTATTTCATTTTTTCTTTCCAAACTGCTACAGTTTTTTAATAAATCAAGGTACAAGTAAATCTCATCAAAATTCATATATTGACGACCGTGATATAAATTTTTAACCACTGTCGGTCCTATTCCTGCAATATTTTCTTAATTTATATATCATTTTAATATTATATTTTAGACTAATTATTCTGAAACATTTATCTTTACATACGTTTATAATATACAATATTTATATTTTATTTTACAAAATAAGCCTTGTAGATTTATTTAGTCAGTGTATTCCGGAACAATCTTTGGCCTTTTAATTTTAATTACTTCCTTTGGATAAAAATAACAACTTTTGCATTTAGTAAATGTATTTTGAGCTCTCGAAATTAAATTCTTCTTATTACCTTCATATACAGACTTGGAGAAGCATGCTATTGGATAAGTTTTTGCAAAGTTTGGTATAAGCAAATTTAATGTTGTGTTCAAAGAATCGACAATATCAATTTCAAGGCATGATGTTTTTTTTCTTAAGACTTTCCGTATGTCGTTTGTTATTTTAGAGTTATACGTTAAATATCTTCTTCCCTGTTCAATCCCAGCAAGTTTGTATAAAAATCCTGCAGCCAGATTCTGGAAATGTAAATCATAAGAAAATTCTTAAGTCCCCTATATTGGTTATGATGTAAAGAAAGAGAATCTGATGGTCTTAAAATAAATAATTCAACCAAATTCCACTATAATAATTTTAATGTTGGAGATTTTTAATAAATGTATTCATCATTTGCTACCCTATATATGTCTTAATAATAATAATAATGAATTATTACATCGCTATATAAAAAAACACTAACCTGCGTCACATAATTTCCGTAGTATTTATATTTACAAGGCCAAGATATACAAGTGGTTACTATGGAGTGATCATCAAACACATTACAAATGTCGGCGTGAGCGCATCCTTGAACAATTTCTAGCTTTTCATTTCTTCGTGATTGCATTAATCCCTATAAAGTTTATATTTGAAGATCAGAGCTAGAACTTACGCTAGCGCAAAAGTATTTATTTCATTCTTTAATGTGATTACTCCTTTCTTTACTTTCTTCCATTAATCTTTTTTTAAATATTTTCAGTTAATGATTACAGATTATTGCATTTACAATAGTTATCATCACAGTGACAAAAAATGGGTTCAAGTGGGGTCATAAGTAAAAAATCTCGTGTTTTTACTCGTGATGCCACTTCTTTCACTAGAGAATTTTAGCAAAGTCAAAAAAATCAAAAGGATAAACTTTTTTTCATTCTGATGAACTAGAAGAAATTTTGGATAGAGCCAGTCAATTATTAATAAATGGAAGCATATATTGAAATAAAAATATTTCGTTAATATACAAGTCCATAATATTCATATAACTCACTTCATACAGAAACATGAGAGCATTTTTTGTATAACAACCTCCTATGTATAGAAATTTTCTCAAAATACGTATATTTTTTATTATTTCACCAAGGTTATTGGTAGTGTACTTGTCATCTTCATTAAAATATATGACAAAATCGTTATAATCGGGATGATTCAAACACTGGCAATTTCTTGTTAGCCTTTTGTATACAGAACAATCATCATGATTATCCTGAAAAGATATAAAATAACATTTTTTAATAATAATGTAAAATATTTTTATATTTTTTAAATTTTTAGACCAGATTATTTCGTGAACTGCTTTACCCTTATAATAATTGCATCTAATTTTCTAGTATGATCTTCTAATATTTTCAAATCGCCGACAGCTGAAGTGAGCCCTAAGTCCTAGAAAACAATCATAACTGCGTGAAACACAAAATTTTGTATTCTATATTTATATGTGTACCATAACTAATAATATTTTTACATGATGCTGGCAGTCAAATTCATTGATGTTTTCAAATTTTTGAGTTTCGTCAGAATTAATAATTTTTGAGTGTACTTTTGACTGAATTTCATGTAGTACACCTAATAGCTGCTTCGTACTGTCCTTTAATCTCAGGAATGTATTCTGAAAAGTGGAAAGGAACAATAAAAAAAAGAACTAACAATTTATAATGCTTTTTTGTAAATATTAAAAACTACATCTAAGACTATCAATAATATAAGAAAAAAAATACTAAAAACAAAAGCGATGAACTAAGTGTACTGGTACTTTAAAAAAAATACAGTTAGAAATACCAAATTCACATTATAATATGGTTCTTTTTTATTAACACAGTCTTCATTAATTACTTCTTGTGATAAAATTCCTTTAGCATTGTAAGTGGGGTCTGTTTTATCATATATAGGTTCATTCGCGCAAACATGATTCGAGTTGAGACTTATAAGTTCTTTTAATCTTTTGTTTACCCCTCCATCAGAGTTTTTATTATTAATATCCGTCAATGAATTGTTATTAGAAGGATTATATTTTACAAATAAAGCATTTTCCATTTTCTTTGGAATTTACTTAATATTTGTAAATAATAAATTTCGTAAAAACTATTGTTTTATCATGTTGGAATTACTGTTATATATCTTGTCATATAAAAAATCTAAGTTTCAAATTCTTTTTATTTGATAATTATAACATTTAATAATTTCTTATACATTTTTAATTTTCATGATGTGTCCGTTACGAATATGTCTGTCTATTTCAGTTCTGGCTGACATCTTTCACTTCCTTTCAAATTCTTTGAATATTATATTATATACTCTTTACTACTGTTAGTAATAAATATATATTTTTGAAGCACAAATTATAATGGTAGAAATTAGAATGTTTGCTATATAATATAACAAGATCAGCATTTATAAACAATTAGAGAAACAAATGGGAACACTTACAATAACAATTGTAAATAAATCAAGTCTTCAATAGTATTAGTACATCTAAAATTCTCGATGCCAACCTCAGGAGATCAAAAAACAGCAAATGGGACTTAAAAAACAGTAAAATACAATAACTCATTAATACAACTACTTTTAGATTTGTAATACGATTATACAACTACTTTTAGATTTCCGTGTCTGTCTCTACAATGAAGAGATGTAGCCAAAATATTAATAATTTTATTACAATAATTCAGTTTCGCGGCGTTCGACGTTTACGTAGTATTTATTTTTTAGAGTTGTGTGCAAAGAAAAAAACGCAAATTACTTGATTTACGGTCTCTTAGAGATCAGAAAATGAAAAGTCAACGCAATAAAATTGTGCACCGCGCGCATACCCTATAGGGTACTTCCCGTGGATCTAATTTAACTAAAAGTGAGAACTTACGATACAAGTGCAGGGAATAAATTAAAGAATAGAGCTTACGATTTAAGAATTTCGTATGAAATGAGTGCATATTTATACATATTCGTGACCTTTAATAACTAAAGTTCCGATTGTCCTATAAACATCATTATATTTACGCTTTTCAGAAAACAGTAGATATACAAAATAAAACAGGACTACCAAGGCAAAAACAGCCAATCTACTGTGAAAACAATAGGGTTGGCAGCACTACCCACAAGTTTCATATTATCACGTCAAACAGTCAAACAGAAGTTAAGTCAGTGATAACTTATAGTTAACCCGGCAAGTGTTGATAGAACGTTATCGTAGTAATTTCTAGAGTTTCTTTGACTACCTATTCTATTTAAATGATTTTTTAAATCTATTTTTAAAAATATTATCAATATACCGAAAGGTTCAAATAAAGTCACAGTTTTATTAATTTCCTTTAAATTACCGAGTGGCATATAGTATCGTCGTGGGTCTTTTCACACAAAACCCGGAAAGTTTTAATATACAACGATTTCCATTAATAAATCTACTAAATATTTTATAGGGATATTTTATATTCCTTTTTATTTAAAGAACAAAATTCTCTACATAATGTAATGTGTATGTATATTTATAGAAGTAATAAAAAATTAAATATGCTTGAAAGTGATTGTTAGTTTGTAAGTACATTTGTGTTTACTGTTTTGGCAACACTTATTTTTATGTTAAGTCCAGTGGCAACATCAAGTTGTTTAGTTCGTTCCATAGAGTACTTTCTATATACTATAATAGAGACCAAACTTCGGCCCATAAGGGGTAACACGGATAAGCGCCATCTTCATTTTACAGTTGAAACTAAAAACTATATATATATATATATATATATATATATATATATATCTATCTATCTGTGTATGGTAGTATATATATCATCGTATATATTTACTTTTGTAGGAAAGGTATACGAAACTAAAATACATCTCCAATTTATTGATTTTATTGAATCACACATTTATACAATAGATTTTAAGGTAATATAATATTATTCATAGGCAAATTGAGATTTGACCGTCCCCTAAATCATTCTATGTATATTATTTTTTTCACATTTTATTCAATATATATATTTTTTAAATAATTACGATTATATACAGCATCATTAATACATAGATAGACAAATTGATCCAGGTAATAGAAGTTCGTTTCTAAAAATGGCTGTACTTAATATAAAGTGTTAAATGTGATTGTCCTAAATAAATGTTTATAGTTAAATTATTTGTGAAAATCATTCATTCTATATTTTAACAGTGATAGCTTGAACTGCTATTTTTAAATTTCTATATAACAAACTTTGGATTAAAATGATGTTTAATTATTTCTGCTTATATTCTTTCAATCATCAGGAGAAAATTTGGTACAATTATGACTTTAATTTATGAATGATGATGAAAATTTTTATTATATTTGGGGTGAAGAGAGATGCCAAAGAGATAAATAATATAGGTCGACAGAAATGAGGACGATTGTTTTTTTTTAACTTGAAACCCTAGAATTCCAATTTTGTTTTTGAAATGTGGACCAGAAACAGGGTACCCAGCGCATGCAGATAAAACGAAAAATTTCGCAAATATTTGCGCAACATAGTTTCGCTCAGATCCACCCGCCGTGCAAATGATGTGGCGGGCGGGTAGTATTATTATTTATTACGCCTAAAGACTAATGTAATGACAACATTCTTTTCCCTTGGCAATGCAATCGTTTTGGCCCAAAGACTTATGATAATCTCAAACTTTTAATGGATTATGATGTTATGTAGCTTAAAAGTAATTACGGCCGATTGAAACAATTACTATTATTATAATTATTATATTTTGATTTATATAATTAACTCTAAGTGCTCTTTTCCATATTTATTATTTCATTTTTAAAATTATGAGTCAAGCAGACACAATGCAACTTAAATTCTAAAACAATTTCTATCCACCCCATTTAAAGGTAAATTTAATCTGATTATTCTCAAAAATGTAATCTGTTGTCTTCGATTATTGACATCTGACTTCTGGTAATGCCTTTATAAACAAACAGCTAATTTGTCTAACTGTTGCTTAGAATTTCACATAAATAGATGAAAATATATTTATAAATTAATTTTAAATTGAAGACCTATTATGAACACGTACAGAAACAAAACAAATTACGACAGTCCTATTGATTCTGATAATGATTGGACTAATTCGTCAGATGATTCAAAATATTCGGAATCAGACAGGTTCTGTTATTTAATTATGCTGCTGGAAACGGTTCTACTTTATAGAAAATAATAATTCTATTTCTTTTACAGTTCAGTCCCTGAATGGGATTCCGATGTGGGGGAAGATGGAGAGCTCGTGTTTATGAAGTTAAAAGCTAATAATGAAAATATAGATGATTCTAAGGTACCCTTACTAGAAAATTGTGAAACATTCAAGCTAAGAAGTGATTTTAAAAGAACGTCTACACGTCGTTCTACGAAAGGTATATTGTCTATTTAACAACTTGGTTGGTGTTTAACCATCTATAAGCATAGTTCACTCAATTGTATTTAAATTAAATTCCTATGTTCCCTGCATGGGATGTTGGGGATCCACAGTATTTCTAAGTCTTTACTGTTACCTTTGCTCTTGCAATCATGCTTTGCCACCAGGTTTTCTGAGGGTACACCTCTTCACTTGGGGATTCAGTCTAGAGCTTGCCTCAATAGCAGAGCATTTGGCCAATCCAGCTATTTTTAAATCTTTATCAGCTTAATATTGTTTAGATGAAGTGATTTCATAAATGCATTGGAGATTTTTATGGGCCAATACATACTAAGAATCAAGACAGTAGATAGGAACCTCAAGCTAGTGCATGTTTACTACTTTGTTTTACTATTTCATTTTGATTTTTTATTTGAGTGTATGCTTACAAAATTTATAATCTTATTTTTTAATTTAATGGATCAATTTTTTTTTGTCATTCTGATGTGCCTTTTAATATTAGAATTTTGATACATTCATTTTTTAGGTAGAATATTTAAAGTGTTAAAGACACGCAAAGCAAAAAATAAAGATATTAATAATGTAAAGAAAAATGAATTCATAGATAACAATAAATTTGTTGTCATTCAGGTAATCATTTTTAAATACATTTTATTTACTATTAAAAGTTATTTAAAATTAAAAAGTCTATCTGTAGACATGATTTTTAAATTCATTTAATTGCTGTGGCAACAGAGCATGGCATCTCGAAAATTAGGTGGAAATTGGGAAAACAGAATGTCTGATCTCTTTTACACACAGAAGAATACAGTATGAAGCAAAATAAATCACAAATGCACTTATTTACAGGTTAGCAAAAATATGATATTTACTAGTGAAAAGAATTGCCAAATAGAAAAATTATTTGGTATAAGTTTAGATACACATTCAGATGGCAAAACTTTAGTGGTGGCTAATTTTTTGCCTGAAGCAAAGGCATTGTACACCCCAAAAGTAAAGGCAGGATTTTATTTACTCAAAATAAATGGAATTGAAGTAACTTCATATAACATCAATGGAGTCCTTCAAAGAGTAATTGAAGATGTTGAAAGTCCTAAACTAAAATTTCAAGTTGTAAATGAAGGAATCAATTTTGATATAGAAAAATTATTATTGCTGAAAATTAGTCCAGACAATTCTATAACTCAAATATTAAAAGATGCAATGTGTTCTGTACTTTATATATGCGGCAATGATACGGAATATCAAAGTAATGATGACAAAGGAGTTTTATATTGCTTTCCGAGGCCATTCAATCAAAACTTTCTATACAATACTAGAGGTGCCTTTCTAACTCTCAATCATTTAGCTCCCAAATCTTTAGGTACAAGTGAACCTATTGTATCAACAGTTTTACATAAAAACAAACTAATAAATATTACATATGCATCTCATAACAATGATTTGCTTTTGATTTCTTTACCAAATGATAGAAAAGATGTATTTGGAGCTAAAAGAGTGATACATGACGTAGTTAAAGTATTAGAATTCTTATATGGATCTTTAAAGACATGTTTCACTAAGCCTAACAATGTTGATAAATTGGACGGTTTATTTTGTCGTATTTTTGTAATTTTGATATTTAGTAATAAACTAAATAGAAAAAACAGTGATAATAGTCAGCAAAGTCTATATTTTGAAGATATGTTAGCAGCACAAAGTGTGTCTTTGCCTTTAGAAGTAAAAATCCAAGTGGATGATGCTATAACTGAGTTGGAAGCTGCTGATTATAGAGAATGGGTACGATTTTTTAAATTAATAATGTAGTATTTTTTTTAATGTACCACTGTTAAGGGGTAGTGGTAAAATAGTACCACTACTAGTTGCCAAATTTTTCAAAGATTTATTTTAATAATTTTGTTTCTTTAATAATTATAGTTGTGTAAATGAGTACAGATAAAATAATATAATTGTAAAAGCCCTCAATGGTTGCATTAAGGATTTATTTTTAAAAACTAGACAGATGATGTTGAAAACTTCCAAAGGCTGTACACAGTGATCGGAGCTTGTTTATACTATTCAGGACATTTATTAAGTTCACATTTACAAGATGAAGATTTAAAAGAAATTAATGCTTATTTGAAATTAAATGGTATTTTGAATTTAAGTGTTGAAAGAGAAATTGAGAAGTTAGTTATCTGGAAAGAAGTTTTCATTAATGAACACAGAAACTATGCAAATGATGGTAGTGAATACAGGTATGTATATTTATTTGGAAATAGAAATTGAATATACTTATTAAGAAAGTTTAATTTATGAGTCCATC
The DNA here is from genome assembly GCA_018247715.1 of Heliconius burneyi. Classification (NCBI taxonomy): domain Eukaryota; kingdom Metazoa; phylum Arthropoda; class Insecta; order Lepidoptera; family Nymphalidae; genus Heliconius; species Heliconius burneyi. Next base: position 13,978 of record DWGR01000184.1, read on the forward strand.
GTGGAGCATTAGCAGTGTGTAACTGTAAATGCGACGGTTGTGGGTTATATTTCCACTCAGGGTAATAAATTATTGAATATGTTAATTTCCTCGTTCTAGTAATAAGACAAGGCGCAGCGCGAAGTTCTCGAAGTGAACGTCTCGAAAATTTGTCAGGAGGTGGGAAATGGGGTGGTCCTAACACTATGTTCCCTCTGAATCCTGCTATCTATTCATACTGTCTTCCAAAAACTGAATAAAAACCAAAGTGTAATGTTAATGCAGATGCAACAGAAAATTTCACAAACCTACAAATTCTATAAAAATATATGTAACCGTCATCTATATATTATAATAAGATAAAATGTTTCTAAATTGCAAGCTTGCCTGGATATAACTTTAAAGTAAGTGTAAAATATTAGTGCTAAAAGGTTTTTTTATTATCAATACAAATAATATTAAAAAAAGTGTCCAAAAAACCTGTCGTGGGTAGAATTGGATCTTATTGTGAATGCGATATTTGTGGGTTCGACACCCACTCGTTGAAATGAAATATTTTCATTTTACCCCTTTGGTAACAAGACAGCGCGGCGTTGAGTTTTGTCACTCCACGAACAATGCCCCAAGTTCAAGCGGAAAGCAGAGAGTGGAGTATCTAGTTATCTCGTTTCAAATCACTGAGATGGCATCTAACATTGCCAGCCTACAAATATTCTCAGAATGAGAAAGTTTTTTTTGCATTTTTTTTATTTTTATTAAAGAAATATGAAAAAATAGTCATTTTCCGGTACCATAAGTAACTGGTTTTTCATTAAATAATCGTTTATAATATATATAAAATTATATATTTTTTAAATATTTCGGCTTATGTTGTTCATTAAAATTCAAACTATATTGTCACAATAAAGTATCCCGAAATTGTAAATAAAATAAAAAGTATTATATTTGAAATATATTTGAAAAATAGTTCACGAGCGACTTTTAAATTGAAATTTCCGGTTACTTTACTGTCACAATGTATGTATATATGTATTGAAATAAGATTAAAATATTTTTTACATAAGCTACATTAAAATTTGTTTTCTTATTCAGAATTCCTGACGGCCGTTGGTTTATTCTTATTGTGGGGAAAGGACATTTCGTACTGGCAACCCTCATGGAAGCTGGAGGATGTACAGAAGATGTACGTAATATGTAAAAAATTTAAATCAAAATTGAATTAGCTTCACGCTGTATACCGCACACAGCAGTGTAGGCAGAGTGAACTTAGTATTAAGACTCTGTTACCCACTTTCCGGCGAATTATGGAGGTATTGCGTGTTGAGTGGCGGAACTCAACGCCGTGCTTTTGTCCCGACACCAGAGCAAAGAAATGGAAATTATGTCTGATGAATATATATATAATTAATATAAAAAGCTCAGCTGTAAACATGACGATTGTGGGTTACATTTCTAATGAACTATTGCCATCTCCTCGCTGTGATAACAAGACAAAGCACGTCGAGTTCCTCGATTCAACACGCAATGTCTCAAAAATTGCGATTGAATTTGTTTTAACATGGTTCTCTCTGCCTTCTATTCTATATACAGGATTATTAAGATATGAAAATAAGCTTAAATAACATGGTAATTGAGGCAAGCGGCAATAATTAAAGAAAAATAAAATAAATAGTTTACAAATTAAATTTGAAGTCTATAGTAAGTTTTGATATGAATATTAAAGTATTTCAAATATTTCTATTCTTTATTGATGTTCCAATAAGTACGGATTATTTTTTTCATAAGTTTAATTTCAAAAATATCATAATATATAAAGAACCTACCACTAGCGTTTACAATTAAAAGATGCCACGCAATGACCTCAACTACAGCTTTTTGTTATACATACAGGCTGTAGGAATAACTCCGCCGTCGCCATTTTATGTTGAAGAGTGTGAAAGTTGTCTAGAACTGTTATTTGATGTTGGATTACATAAATATTTACAATCTTGGTTCTCATCTAACACACAGCCTCAAGTTGAAACTAATCCGGAATATTTAACTAAGTATGGGAAGAAAATAAGAGATAATATTTGTGAGTGAATTTTATTTAATTAATTGTATTAACTACGTATCAAGATTCACTCGTAATCAATTTGAAATCTTTATTTATTCATGCGTCAGATGAATAGTACTAATATAATAAATAAAATTTTGTTTATAGAAGCCGTCGTGAAGGTTCGGTTTCCACTTCTTAGAATTAATGATTTTGATGGTTTTTATTTTCTCGTTCTAAGAGTTTCTTAACATTAGGTTCCCTTAGCTTACCAAGTTATATGCGGCATACAACGTGAAGTTGTAGTGTATACAAAATTTTATTACATTTTTATTACAGCTACCAAAGAAATAAAAACTTCATCAATGAAATCATCAAAATCACAACAGGATATAAAAAGGCGCCACAATTCAACAGAGCAAATAAACGACAAAATGGCGTCTATTGACAATGCAGTAAATAATTATCACAGTACAAGCCAGCATAATTTATACGCACAATGGTATAATGGACCGCAAAAACAGTATCGACATTCAAGTATTGATATTAGTTATTCAGAAGACTCGGGTAGTTTAAAAAGTAATAGGTAATATTTTTTTAAGACAAAAAAATTAAAAGTAAAGTTAGTTTTTATTTTTTTGCGTTTTGGGCGGTGGTGTCTCTTAACAAGACAAAACGCAGCGTGCGTTTTATTTTGTTAACAGAGCAGATAAATGAAAATTGTCCTGAATGTTACATTTTAAATATAATTAGGTATTAGTTATAATTTTTGTATTAATTAATTAATGTTTTAACCAGTTCAGTGCTCGGAAGAAATACAATTTTGTTATTTAAGTCCCTTTTAAACTAATATTTACCGGCTTATATCTTAAATAAATAAATAATCAATTGTTGCTGCGATGAGTAACAATTGATCTTTGATCATAAGCATGACACTGTAAACGCGACTGGTTGTGGGTTCGACTTCCATTCGAGAAAATGAATAATATTTTTTAATGGGAACGGAGTTTTTTAACATTAGGTTACCAGGATCCATCTAACAACCCTGCTTTGCAGGATACAGTGATAATCAAATTATTAATAACAGTTTTAATTGTTTTTAGTGAAATAAGTGACGATAGAATAGTTGGTAGAAGAGCTGACAGAGAACTAAAAAACCGACGAGATTCTTCAGGATCTGACTCCGATTGGGATAAGCAGGTTACTGTTTTAAGCCATTTAAATATTCATGCGGGGGTAATATCGCTACTAATAATTACAATTTCTAGCGCTGATGATGGCGGCAGATACCATGGCGGGCCTTCGAGCGAGTGTCCTGTCTACACAAAGCATATCCGCTAACTAGCCTCTGTCTAAGCGCAGAGATGTCGCTATCTGTCTGTCTCCGAGATATAGTCTTCTGGTCAAGTCCGAGTCGGTCCCGCCAACTGAGGGTTCCGTACCATCAATGTTGATGTTCATCAAGTAGTTTTAAAACTATTTGAAGAACATCGTTTTAATAAAAAAAAACTTCGTTTATAAATAATAAAACTTCGTTTATAATAAAAAAATAAAACAGTTTTCTGTTTTATTTTATTTTTATTATAATAAGTAGATATCGACCACGAGTATAGAAAGAAAAAATCAGGCCGATCAAGAAACATCCCCACACGAGAGGATGAATTATAATTTCTTAATATTTTCATTTCTTCGCACTGGCACCAAGACGAAAACCTGGTGTTGAGTTTCGCTACACAATACGCTATGCCACAAAAAAATTCGGCGAAAACTGAGGAACGGAGTGTTTTAACACTAGGTTTCGTCCGTTTACCCTGCAGTATCCGGGATACAGCGTGATATATAGAAATAATATTATTTATATAATATCAATTTATAATTTATATATTGAGGCTAGTCGTCGCGTAGCTACCTGCAGGCATCCTAGCAGACACCCTGTTATGCGTAATACAGAGTGAAGTAAAAAATAATAATTACCATTCTTTTGTTGTATAGGATAGTAGCAGATCAAGTAATATAGATGTATCTGACATAAGGAAATCATTACTTGACGAGCTTCACCATGTCACAGTAAAAAGGTATAAAAACATTTACTATTCAAATTTTACTTAACCGATATAAACATTTTAAAGTGTAAATCCAGACTAAGAATAGGAAAATATTTCGAAGAAAAAACGCGGGTTATTAGAACCCGCTACGTTAAAACTAAAAAAATATATAAATTTTATAAAAATACATTTCTCTATTGTTATTTTATTCCACCCTGCCGATAAAGAAATATTTTACACTTCATGTTACTATTTAATAAGAGTAATTAATACTTACTATATTACAGAATAACCTGTGGTGAAGAAAATGTGTTATTTCATTTTGTACATTTGGAATCCGAAAAGGGCATATTTATAGCACCAGTGAAGAACATCGAAGTACAGGCAAATAATGCTTTATATTCGCATATATTGAAAACTTTTAGAAATGCTGGCAAGAAAATACATGATTTGTTGCAGCATAATATAAAGTGAGTCATATTTTATACTAGTGACCCTCACGCGGCTTCTCCCGCTTACTCTTGTTACTATATTAATGCAAATTATGTACCTACATATTTTTTTATATTAATGTGTCATTCTGATGTATAAGCTATGTTACTGTAAAGTTTAATCTAAACCTGTTTAGAAGTTTTGCGTCAAAGTGAAACAAACATCCATTCTGATAAACTTTGGCATTTATAATATTATAAAATATCAATGAATGAATAAATAATGGTAGGACTAAATTTTATTACCGGCTCTGAGATCGATCTTGAGACCAATCATGAGATGCCCTTTTCATTCAAAGATGATTAAAACAACCTCTCTAGATTGCTGTCGAGATCGATTTCAGAATTGAGAGTGGTTTGTAAATACATGTATGTTATAGCACCTGACTGCTGGTACAATAAGTTACATCGAGATGTAGGTGTTTACAAGTATATTAGTACAAGTGTAACAAGAGTATCAAATTTTTTATGTAGATCTCATTATGTTATTTTTACAGTAGAAACGAGAAAGAGATTTTATTAACTTTATTTTATATTTACAGATTCAAAAGAAATGAAGTTCCACCTAATCCTTTAAATAAAATTCTAGTAGCGGTCAAAGAATATGGCATGTTGTTTGAAGCTCCTTCAGAAGTATTGAGTCAATGCGGTGTAAGTAAGAAAAACTGCGAACCATTTTTGTTTTGGGTTGTGGGGTTAGTAAATATCTTACTTTCATAAGTCATTTTAATACTTAATAAAAAAAAATATCAGCTTCACGCTGTACCCCGCATACAGCAGGGCAGCCAGAGGGAACCTAGTGTTAAGACACGCCTTTCCCCACTTTCTGCCGAATTCTGAAGGCATTGCGTGTTGAGTGGCAGAACTCAACGCCGCGCTTTGCCTCGAAACCAGAGCGAAGAAATGGAGATATAAACGTAAATAAACATTTTACTTCTTCGAGTAGGGATCGATCACAACCGTCGCGTTACAGTCACGCCCTTGTGCCGTTTTGTCACGGTGGCCTCTATTTTAATAATTAATAATATACTAATTCCTCAAATAAAGCGTATTGTATGTGTATGAGAAAAGCATTTCGTCTTTTAAAGATTTTTTTAACATAATTGCGAATGAGACAGGGATTGCCGGCCAAAGCGAGTACTGAACAAAGGTCCCTGAAGGGCCACAGCTCCCTAATATATAAAAAACTCTTCGTTACTAGTTGAGTGACTAACGGACCACACACAATCTAAACTACTGCATGTAAAAAATGTTATTTAACGTGTAGAAAGGCCGCACTAAGATATGATTTCCAAATTCATTTTCTCAGAAAATACATACAAATTCATTTTCGAAGAAAATAAATACTTACCATAATCTGTGCTTATATAGTATTTAGCAAGATATGATCGATTTACAAAGTTCCTACGCCGTGAAAAGCAGTATTGAATTAATGTTTTATTGCCTTAATGACAACAAAACTGAAAAAAAAAATGTTTTTCTGTGCTGGATCCATTGTTCGGTATCATAAAAGACATTATTTTATATACATATTCTAAAGTTTTAAGCCATAAAAAACGTTTTTATTAACTTTTAACATAACGTTTAACTTTTCAGACGTGTTCTCAGTGAACCAGAACCTCGGGAACTATATTTATGTTACCACGAATCTGTGCCGCAAGATCTAACGGAAATTGCATATTTGCTTTCATATTTAGAATAAGTTTAATATCTTCTTATTTTTGTATTTAATTTTTATACAATCAATGGTTATACCATTTTTTTAGTTTGGTCCACAGATCTTATCTATCTATGTTATTATCTATGTTATAAAAAATAATTTTTAATTAAACTTTATATACACTCTGTATCATGATTTTGTTTGTTAATATAGATTAGGTTTCGTTTGTATTAAGCAAATTTAGGCAGTATTAGTTGTGCATTTTATTAATTACTTAAGCAAGTAAAGCAGCAAGTGATATTTTAACCGTCCATGCATAAAAAATAATTTTAATAAACTTTAAGTATTGTGAATTTAGCTGTTTTATTTTTTTCATATGGCCTATTATAAATATTTTATAGGAATTCAATAATTCATTTATTGCGTTCCTGCGAACAAAACAGAATACATAAGATGTTTTTATAACCTGTCGTGGCGCAGAGGCACAAAGTGTGACACAAACCGACGGGTTGAATTCGATCTCCACTTGAGGAAATTAAATATTTATTTAACAATGTATATTTCCACTTTGCTCTGGTTTCGAGGTAAAGGCCGCGTTGAGTTCCGCTACTCAAAACGCAATGCCTGCAGAATTCGGCAAAAAGTGGGAAACGGAGTGTCTTAAGACTAGCTTCCCTCTGCCTATACTGCTGTGTGCGAAATACAGCGTGAAGTTGATAAAAAAATTAAGCACGGTTACCATATTCAAATTTGTAATAGTATTAATTTAATTTATATTATTCAGTCCGCGAGGCGTAAGCTGAGCTTTATGTTAGTGTGACTGTACAGAAATAGTGTAGGTATGACGACGGCTTGAAACATACCTTGTTGGCTTAAACAGATTAAAACTTGTGTTTGTCAATTTTTTTTGTTTTATTTATTGAAACTGAAATTAAAAATTATATATGTTTGTTTGTGCCTGTATAAGAATATAAAGATATATGCTGCTTAGTAAAAGAAAAAAATCATCGTTACAACCCTGTTCTCGGTGAAATAACGAAACAATTCCTTATTAACGCAAGCACAATCAAGAAAACAGACAAGAGAGATGATGAAGATGCAAGCCCGATGAAGAAGCCTTCGCCTTGGGAATGAAATGCTCCCTGCAGCCTGTTTCAAAGGTATCATTGTCACAAATAATTAAATATATTATATTTGTATAGAATTGATTTAAAAAAAGTCCCGCTGAGTTTCTTGCGCCGGTTCTTCTCAGGTCTGAGGTCTCTTTTTGTATGGAAAAAGACATGGCAAACGACCGTACGGGTCACCTGATGGTAAGTGATCACCGCCGGCCAGGACACCGCGTAACACCAGAGCCGGCTACTGGTGCGTTGTCACCTTTTGAGGTGGTAACTAATAAACTAACTATATAACTTCTTATTTTGAATAAAATTATTTAAATTTCAATATTGAATTTGAAGAATTGATATTTTTTTGTGTTTAATATATATTTTATTGATGTCTAATAATTAATTTAATTTTTAACATTTTTCTGGCTCTATATTTGGTGATCTCTCACACAAATGCTAAGCTCAACTTCGGCCTCGTGGACTTTATTTTCACAACTCCCAATATATAAATTATTCTATTCAGGAAATACATGTAATATCAACCAAATAGTACCAACATAAGCAACTTAATAGTCGTTGACAAAAACAACATGGCTACGTCAAAAGCGTGTGTACCTTCGGCGGAAACACTAATCTATCAATTTTACAATTGACGTGCCTATTTTAAAAATTTAAATCTTTTACACGACAAAACTCAAAATGAATATATAATATTGAAATTATTAATTTCGTATGATTTCTTTATAATTTAAAATACCACGTAACAACTTATTTAGTGTCTCAATTGAATTATTATTAACATACCATAGACAAACATTATTAACCAACTATAAAAAACACTTCCGCTAATCGCTTCTTTTACGCTTGGCAATTGACATTACCGGCTAGAAATTTATCTTTTCTTTATTAGATTCATGTGAATGTAATTGTTCGTCATGGAAAATTACTAATATTTTTTGTGGTTCAAGCATCACTTTTGTGTTGTGGAACGAAACCGCATTGCAATTGTAATATGATAACACAAATGCAACCACAACCGAATATTGCCTTGCCACAATCTGTCACGACACAGCCTCAACAAATTGTCAGCGTTCCTGCGAATGCCGTGATCTTGAAAATGTCGGAGCTACAACAAATATCCACAGTCGGTATGTACATAATGATTAATAGTTCTATTTAATTGACACGTGCTTTTCTTATTATTATTTGTTTGATTTTGTGCTTGAAAAATATAAAAATTGATTTTGAATTGCATGATACGCATGATATTTAATTTAATGTTATCGGACTTATGTAGTAGTATGTTTTTAATTTATTAGGGCTACTGGAGTTAGCGCATAGAGAATATCAGGCCGGGGATTATGATAGTGCAGAATTGCATTGTATGCAGTTATGGCGTCAGGATGGCACAAACACAGGAGTATTATTACTGCTTTCATCTATACATTTCCAATGCCGACGCTTGGACAAATCGGCCCATTTTTCAACATTAGCTATTAAACAAAATCCTTTATTGGCTGAAGCATACAGGTAATTATTAAACAGCAATTACTACAATAACATTTTAAAACCATAACATATTTTTATAAGATAATAAAATAAATTCACAATTTTAAATTCATGTAATAAAACAAGAATGACATAACTTTTCCTTTAAAATCTATATTCACTTAAATCGTTTTTATTTAAGTTGAAGTTAAATCATACTCAAGACATGTATGTTACTGTCACTATTTATAAGCAGACAGTATAGATTAAACAACAGTATACAATTTTTATCATCACTCTTTTATTATAAGTTTTTTTTCTCATACAGTAACTTGGGAAATGTATACAAAGAACGAGGACAGCTCCAAGAGGCATTGGAGAACTATCGTCATGCAGTGCGTCTAAAGCCAGATTTCATAGATGGATATATAAATCTTGCAGCTGCTTTAGTTGCAGCTGGGGATATGGAACAAGCTGTCCAAGCTTATGTGACAGCTCTGCAGTACAATCCGGTAAGTCTTATTATTTTTCTTCAGCAGCTGTATTTACAGTTTAATATTCTATAATACATACAACAAGGTTTGTGTGGAAAGCCTAGTGTTAAGTCATTCCATTCTTTGCTTTCCACCCAAGAATAAGACAATGTGTTAAGTGGTAAAACCCAATGCTACTGAGCGAACTAAAGTATTTCACTCTGAATGCACTCTAAACTCACAGCCATTAAGTTTATAGTTAGAATGTGGTCCACTGCACCACAATAATCTTTTTGTTTGATTTGAATAGAAACATATATTATAAAGTTACATATATATTATATAGAAACATATATATTAGTAAAGGCCGGCAAACACACCTGTAGCTCCTCTGGTGTTGCACGGGGTCGTGGGCGGTGGTGATCACTTACCTTCAGGTGATTGATATGATTATGCATTTTTTTTCTTCTATTAAATTTAAATACTGCAATTGGATTACATTGAATGGCTCAATATTGTGAACTAAATATCAATATTGCTATCAAATATCACTTTTATAATTTAAGTTAAAATAAATTCTGGTGAATATTGTTTCGTTATTTCTTTGCATATCTTTGTAAGTTGAAATAAATATAATTTTGAAATATATTTTATTAACTAATCGTTTTCTTTTTTAATTAAGTGATCAAGGAATTTTAAACTGGATTAATACTCTTTTTATCTTATTTTCGTATAACGATATTTTGTAACGTACATGAAGACTTTCTATTACATTTAGATTTATGGAAATGTCTTTTAACATTGATATTAATTGTAATCAATAGTATTAAGTCCGAAGAGTTTGTATTGTTGAAAATATTTTAGTTTACTTTAGTTACAAACGCCAAAATTAATAATAAGCAAGATGACAAATAAAGGGCAGAAAAAAGCATTAATAATATGCTAATGCAATGGCAAAATGCTAATATTCTTCACGTTTTACGATACTTAAAATGTTTAAAAGGTAAACTGATACAAACAATAAATTTTCAATAACCTAAACACTTGCACAGTTATTATATAAACTAAAATTTATTCAGTCTCTCTTGATCTTCACCTTCATATGGAATACATTTCAGTCATATTTTATAATTTTTTTGCTGAATCAATTTATGATTTTAATGGTTTTTTTTTTCGTAACAGAAAAACTGCTTTTCTGAAACCTACTACTAAATTAAAAAATAAATAAATCCCGCACACAGCAGGGTAGGCAGAGGGAACCTAGTGTTAAGACACTCCTTTCTCCACTTCCTGCCGAATTCTGGAGGCTCGATGCCGCGCTTTGCCTCGGCTCCAGAGCGAAGAAATGGAAATATAAACGTAAATAAATATTTCTTTTCCTCAAGTGGGGATCGAACCCAGAACCGTCGCGTTACAGTCACACCCTTGTGCCGCTGTGCCACGACGGCCTCAATTACTCTAACGAATTTTATTATTTCGTATGTGGTATATTTCCATGATAAAAAATAATAACGTACCAACGTGACCTTATAACTAAGTGTTTATAAATCGTTAAACGGAAATATTTCCACTGGAGGCGTAATGTTTATTTTTTCTACAACGAGGTCGTAAGAAAATGTATTACTTTGACATGTGCTAATAAGAAAAAGTAGAAATATCGATATTTTACTTTTCAATACTCGTTCGTACTCTTTTATTTTCATACACTACTCGAATGATAAGTTGTAATTATACATGTATGTTGAAAATGTAAAGAATTTCGGTATTATTTATTTTGCCACCCGCCAAAACATATTCTAAATTACTAATCCGAACATTTCAGATTGTTATTTTTAAATCTTCATTGAACCACGACCGTGTTACTAGTTACCGATGATTAAATTCTCTATCGTGCTTATAATAAATTTGGTACATGATTATCATCACGTTTAATGTTCATGGCGTAAAATTAAGAACGTTTGTTGTTGTCTTTTCCCTATATAGCAGGGGTTCCCAACCCTTTCTTGATCAGGGACCACTTTTATATCAATATTGCTAGCAGGGACCACTATGTAGGTATAATAAATATAAACTGAAAACAAAAATTGTTTGCGGATTATTTTAAGGCTTCTGTGGACCACTGGTTGGGAATCAGTGCTATATTGTATCAATAAATGGAAAATTATAACAGTATTGATAGTTTTCAAGATATGTATTGATGTAATACTTATTAATGATGTATAATAAGGTCATGTGTTCTGAGTAATGGATAAGTGAAGTTATTAATATTACCTAAACATACATACTCAATCGATGTGTTCATAATATACAACAGTTCGTTTTAATTACTGTATACATCATGTTTTTTGTTCTAAAATATATTAAATGATATTATTTTAAAAATAAATCTTTTTAAATATAAACAATTGTGGCACGGCGAAGTCTGAGTTAGAACTGTGTCGAATCGCTATCACTTAATAATGTAGGTCCCAAGTGTTGCATAATACCACTTTGATGATTAATTTCCTCTGGCTTACAAACTCAGGCAAGACTTTGTAATTTGTATAATGTCAAATTGATATACTTTTCTTATTTAAACATTGCTCCCTACTGGTTATAGTCATTTATCAAAACACTTAATCTAGAAAAAGGTGCAAAAAAATTCTATAAAACAAGCATACATTTCTGAGTAGAGTACATTATGATAAAAATAAATTGTCATGACAGATAGTTATGCAGTACCTACGACCTTAAAAAAAATATTGTTGCAAGTTACATTAAACACAATTATGACAGTATAACTTTAGGTTATTTAAGTCAATCTGAGATAATGAATAAGGAAATAATAATGTAAGTCCTCAGAATTTAAAAACCAACATTTACACGATCATACGTGTGCAAAGCCAATGTCCAAACGACCCCCCTCCCCCCAAAAAGAAACGTCGCCCATAGTAGGTACTGCTTATTCATTCCGACAATATACCACGTTCCATCTGTCCTCTTGGTTACTAAAGTAAACTTATTATTATATCTAGCGAGTACACAGCGTATGGATGTTTGCATAATTCATAACTAATGATAAATTGTCTCATAGCTCCAAGGTCGCGCCGTTAATTTCCTCGTCCAACAATAATCTATTGTAGGCAGATCGCGAGCTATTTTGATCGCTGTTTAATTAGTTACTTTGTGGGCTAAACAAATTATTATTAAGTTTGAACTCATTATCTGCCAAATGAACAAAAACCATGTATGATGTACCATAATGTATCATGCCATCAAAGCCATTTCTTTTCAAATAAATGTACATATAAACTTAAATTCAAATAATTATACAGGAGGTATAAATAACGCTAAGCATTATTTAATCATTTTGAATAAATAAATAAAAAATATATCCCGCACACAGCAGGGCAGGCAGAGTGAACCTAGTGTTAAGACACTCCGTTCCGAACTTTCGGCCGAATTTCGGAGGCATTGCGTGTGGAGTGGCGGAGACCTGCCAAGGAGGTTGCCTCGACACCAGAACGAAGAAATATAAATTTAAATAAATATTTCATTTCCTCGACTGGGGATCGAACCCACAACCGTCGCGTTACAGTCACACCCTTGTGCCCCTAGGCTACGACGGCCTCATTCATCATTTTATATTAGTTTTAATAATATTTGTAAAAAAATGTATAGTAATGAACAATTGCTTAACAAATTTACAATGTGTGTTTAATATGGTTTTTTATTTTATTTTAGTCGTGTAGTGTAAAGTATTATTTAGGATTATCCTTATAATTCCTAATTTGAGTATTTTTATTATAAAAATATTTACGATTAAAAAACTTGTAAAACAATGTCAAAACTTGTAAAACATGTTTTAAATTATATTATAAACACTTTTGTCTCTGAAATTGTAGACGACGTTGAAATTTAATATTGTTACAGGATCTGTACTGCGTCAGAAGTGACTTGGGCAATTTGCTCAAGGCCCTAGGACGTCTCGACGAGGCGAAGGTAAATACAATTTTCTATTCTGCTTTTTGGTTTTCTCCGAGGCTAACAGGATTCGCTTATAGTTGTCTTGGTCTTGAATATAATTAGAGTATTCTCTGTTTCGTCAGCGTACAGCGTTTGCGTAAACAAATAGTATTTATCGAAGCGTAATTGATATCTATTGTAATGGTTTTGTTAAAATGCACATATATTTACTTTGTAATTATTATAATTTTCACAATATGGCGGCGTGTGCTCAAACTATTACAATCGATGCGAGAACAAAATGGAGACTGCATTAGTTACATGGCACAGCGAATTTCATCTCCACTCTGTTCAAAATTGTTGCTAATGGCGTAAAGCGTAAAAACCTTATATAATTTTCTACACAGTGTTAATAACATTTGAAAAATTTCCAACGCTTAAACACTATTGTATTGTTGACGAACAATAGGTTTTCTTTCTAGCAGTAAAACGAATACATTTATATATGAATCTGATATTATACCAAAACATTGTGTGGAAAATTGAAGTCTTAAGAGGGAGTACTCTAAGCGTTAAATTAAATTTTTGATTGTACTTGAATAATAATCCTGGTAGCTACAATATAATTTTTATTTTTTTTCTTTCGCTTTTAGATTTTTTCGATTCGAGGAGGATCAAAGCCGTATGTAGCAATTTCTTGGTATGATGTAATGAGTTTTGTTTATATAACAACTTTATTATCGTTAGATTTCGGATCATATTGAAATTTACGTCTGTAAATATATTTGTTTTTAGGTAATTTATATTACTGAAATCGAACGTAACACATTGTTTTCTTTTGTTATTTTTAAAATCCCGAGACTAAGTAGAGTTGAAAGCCTGTCATAAACATTTGTGATCCGGTTAGATACTTTAATTTGTGTTTTGGAATTATCTTGTCTAAGTCGTCTATAATATCCTCATGTAATATGTTAAAATAAGACGTCAATCGGGTGAAATAGTTTGACTCAGAATCGACTAATATTGTTATATTTTCACAAGGTGTACTGGTAAGACAGTAGGTGTGACCACTGCGGTATCTTGGGTTATTTCGTCTCATCGTTTCCCGCTGCGATGACAACTATTTCCCAAAGGTAAAGTGTATAAGGTTTGCAAGAAACTGTTTACGAGCAGGTTTACCGGGCGAGCTATTTGAGTATATCACTGTGACCATCCTCTATCGGCTAGGAAGTGGAACTGACTGTGGTATTTAAAAGCAGGGTACCTTTTTTTTGGTGTAAAATTGTCGTTTGTTGCATTGAGTGCGTCGCTTGCATTTCCTGCTGATTTTTGTGGCATTTGGCGTAGTTTCGAAAATTAGGAAGCACATGGCGTAGCATACTTAAGATGTTTGATTGGTGATCGGTGACGTGCATGAACCATATTTTTACTATAGTCACCCATTGCCATTCAAAGCTATGGTGTAACTTCATACTTTGGCGTAATTAAACATCTCAATGCATCATCAGTGTAAAATATCATGTTTGATCGACTTTTAATGTTTCTTTTCCGTGTGTGTAGGCATGTTACTTGAAGGCCATCGAAACGAGGCCAGATTTTGCAGTTGCCTGGAGTAATTTAGGATGCGTATTTAATGCGCAAAATGAAATTTGGTTGGCAATACATCATTTTGAAAAAGCAGTTGCGTTGGACCCCAATTTTTTGGACGCCTACATTAATTTAGGAAATGTGCTGAAAGAAGCAAGAATATTTGACAGGTATTAACATAACTGTTGTTAGTATAACACTTACGGTGCCGTTTAAACTACCTGTTTAAATAAATTAACAATTATGTTAATTTAAACATAAAA